>VYZW01035652.1:3256-13774 GCA_013401315.1 Balaeniceps rex | reverse complement strand
TCTGAGATGAAAATCTAATGGTCTCACTAGAAATATGACTGTATCACAAAAACAATCAAGTGATTTATTCTGGATTGGCGGCTTTGCAGGTATTAATTGGAGTACAGTAAGGAAGCATGTAGGAGATACCCAAAATATCCTTTCATCCTAGAAGTAGCCTACCTAGACTAATACTAATGCATATTGGCAAAACAGTATGAGGGAGAGCTTCAAGAGCCAGTGCTTTACCCACCCCCTGATGAATTTGAGCTCAGTTCTTTCCAGTAGGTGTCTCGGGCAAGCTGAACTAGAATTTGGCTTGAAGCAGACCCTGAAGTGAGAGATGGGGTGTAAACCGCACCACCCAAGAAAAATCCCAGAGAGGNGAAACCGCCCCACCCAAGAAAAATCCCAGAGAGGCTTGACACATCTCCGAGTCACAACTCCCTCCTTCTTTCATCTTGGCTGCTGACTTTTACCAGCTGCAAATTATGAACAACTGCTGTTGTGCCACCTAGTCTGGACAAGCCAGCAATTGGGGGCAGTACAAAGGCTTTGCCTATCTCCCGCCCCTTCCTGAAGCACCTGTTTGGACTGGGGCAAGGGCACGGGGGAACGAAGAGCTGCCACACCACTTCTATTTTCTCCTCTGTGCCTAGACTCACTGTTTTGTCAGCCCAGAGAGGNGATTGGCATTTTGCACCCTGTGTGAGGGAGCAGCTCATTGCTCATGCTGTTACCCTCACCTGCTTTTTTCTCTCCTGGAGCTCTGCTTATGCATTAAAATGGAACAGTATTTCTAATGTGAGAGATTCATTACATTTAGTGCTGGACTGGTTTTATGCAGGCTCTGTCATGGATAAGAAACTAGAAGGCTGAATACAATTCCTACAGAAAGGAAATGCACAGTTTAGGTGGGGGATTTACTGTAGTATTTTGAGCAATGACTCCCAAATGTTGCAGAGTTTTTTGGTTTGGTGTGGTTTGGTTTTGAATGAAGAAGTGAAAATGTTGGGGAATTGCCATCCAGCTTGCATAAACTGTATAAGCCAGGCAAATTCCTGCAAATATGAACCAACTTGACTTTTATGACTAATGTAGCAGCTTGTTTGGAATTAACGAACAAAACCACCTACTAACATTTTCTGATGCAGCGTCTGAATTCCAGGAAGTTACTTGGTCTTTGACTGAAAAGCTTTTCATCATTTCTCTGTGCTCTCCAGCACACAAACATATGCTTCACTTCCTATTCAAGTGACTCAACAAAGATAGCTTGGTTCTAAAGAATGACTTTATATCCAGGAGATTGGATTGGAAAAAAAAAAAAGAAAAAAGTCTGGATGCTAAACGCAGTGTGAGGATATGGGACAGCCTGTCTTTTCCCAGAGTATTGGTAGCTGAATTTCCCTTCTCTTGAATGCTTTTGTGTCCTGATGGGTTTTTCCTTAGGAATTTCCCAGATGAGTTCACACATTTGTTAAATACTGAACTCATATTTTGACTGAAAGTTTAACTTCAAAGGGTGGCTGAAGATTCAAACTATCTATCAGTATCAGTTAATAATCCCACTCTGGACACTGAAAATTGCTGAATGGTAAGGGTTAGCATTGGAGTTAGCTCCAAAGTAATACATGACAGATACACTCAGCTGTTTTTTCACACGGGTAGTCCAATAATCAAGACTTTCACACCTTAGCATTTAAATTTAGGAGCCAAATGTTACTCATCTTGAATTCGATGATTATGTATCCACTGATAGCCAGTTTCAGTGAGGTTAATCTGTTTAATGGAGGTTCTGTGGTTTAGCTTAAAGTGCAATGCCCACCTTCTCCTCCCACCCCCACGTTCTTCATTTAACTGGAATACTCCTGGCCTGCAAAAGTTATGTTCTGGGGCTGCTTTTGCCTTTCCCTGTACACCAGGCCTGACTAGTCTGTAGGTTGAATCTGTCAAGGGACTTCTGTAAAGCTTGAGAAAAACACTCTTGGTCTCTAGTGACTGTTTTAGCAACAAAGAAGAGTCATGATATGGTGCTGTGTTGCCTCTCCTATTTGCCAGGGGCTATGAGGTTTCTAATAGTTGCATGGCACTGAGGAGATTATGGTATAGGGGTTTTTTTGATGATTGGATCAATTCAGGAAAAACGAAAAAAACATAGTTGGGCTGTGAAATTGGAATTTAGTAAAATATTGAAGAATAAAAGATGTTCTGAATATGATCATGAAAGTTGAGTGTGAGCCCGTATTAAAAAGTCCCAAGAGATGTGTAATACACTATAGTTCCGAAAACTGGATTAGCAGGTAGTATCAAGACATTGACTAGGTGCAAAAACTTCCTAAAAACTGTGGGTTTAATTGCTTTTTTTTTTTGTCTTGCAATTTTTTTTCCAATAGGTTTGATAGGATTCTTTATTGCTTTTGGCATTGCTATGGGGAAAATGGGAGAACAGGCCAAGATGATGGTGGATTTCTTCAACATCCTGAATGAGATTGTAATGAAGTTAGTAACTATGATCATGTGGTAAGTTTGAAGTTCTAACTTCTAGAACAAAAAAAATTTAAAAAAAACCTCATAAAACTATATAGCATATAGTGACCGCAGTTTGTCAGTAAACGATGTAATTAAATAGTTCATTTTTTAAAGCCTTCACAAGTATGTTAGAACCACAGCAGCATTATTTCTATTCAGTGGGGATTATTTAGGATGCAATTTGAAATACTTCTGAAGGTATTCTGTTCTTTGTTTACTGAAATCCAAGACATGCAGGTACCAGCAAAGGCCTTCAAATGCCACACAGATCATGGAAGTTCATTACACAGAAGGACACCTAAGCAAGCAAGAACGGCCCACATAACATCCAAATCTTCCTGGGTGGTTAGCATAATCTCAGGGTATTAGCTAGGAGGTATAATTACAAAGAAGCCCAGAGACACACTTTACTCACTGTCTTCTGTAGTAAAAACTTTACCACCAAATAAAATTCCAGTGGTTTTCAGTGATGTGTAGTCCCTCCACCCATAGTTTCTGCAGAATCTGTGTCTTACAACCTTGCCACAATGCGGTCACTGGAAGGTATCTATCTAGTTTTTGAAGTATACCCATTCGTAATAATGGGGCCTGGCTTGCCTTCAAGGGAGTGACTTTACCCAATTAAGACTGAGCCCTTGTTTACATTTCTGGAGAGGGATTCTCTTTTTTTTTTTTTCTTTTTTTTTTTCTTTTTTTGAGATGTTTCTTCTGAGGGCTTCCCTAGAGCTATTTGTACACAGTGCCAAGGATGGCCATATCACACAAAACCAGTTTTTCAGAACATAAAAACACATTGCTACATTTGGCATTGTACTACTGTGTTTCATATCTCCTAGGTCTTTGAGAGCAGGAATAACCACTCCAGTACAAAACATGTATCGTGGCTCACTGCTCCCCGTGATTCCCTGGTGTCCCTGGAAGTGATTTCTTGAGTTACAAGGCTGCAGTATTCCTCTTCTCTGAGGCTCTAGATGGGCACAGTTCATAGGAATGGGAGCAGGGTGCCTGAAGCACGAGTCTTCAGCATCATCGTTTCAAAGGAAGACTGTTATGCAAGAGTGATACAGATAGCAACAGCAATGTGGAAATGTGTAGAACAAAAGAAAGAACTTGAAGCAATGACTTTGCATTCCTGTTATGCTTCTGCTTTTCAGTATTTACGGTAACCTGCTGCTCTCGAGTCTACAGAGAGACGGTGACTATACTCTCATAACACTTCAAGAGCTAGAATTTACTCTTACTTCACTTAGCACCAGTTGGTACACCCAAGACATAATACCTTGCCTACAGTATAAATTTTTCTCTAGTAGTCAGTGTTGCAATGGCATGAAATCATTCAAGTTTCAAGAAATTTACTGTAAATGTTTATTTTTTTTACTGATGTGCTTTTTATTTCTCTTTTCGTGAGAAAAGAGATTGATGTTGGGAATTCCACTTGTTCATCTCTGTCTAGAATTTTTAAAGAATTGTTGTGTCCATAAGCAGGTTTTTTTATGTGTGTTTATAAAGACAAATGCACTTCTTTATGCAGAGTTACACTTTGTTTGGTTGTTTATGATTTCTCTCCGCAGACAGAGAGCTGTAACTCCCATGGCAACTCCAGACTCTCAGGAGTGTGGCATTGCTACACAAACATAAAACAAATCAGACATCTGGCTCTGACAACATGTAATTCTTTATAAGAAATATGCCTCATCAAGTTCATTGAAACATGGCTTTTTATGATAACTGGTATAACAGCTGGCCTTGCATTTCAAGTGACTGAGGGCTTTTCAGGTTTTGGGCACATTGCTTGAGAGACCGTGAGATGTTTTTTACAGAAAATATGAAGCACTTTTATTCTGAAAGTCAGTTTCCTTTGTATTATCTTTAATTAAGCATCCAAATCACTAATCATAATGTATATTTTGAAAATATACATTACCATTTATTTTCAGAGAGGTAGTTTGTTTGTTTGTTTGTTTACTCCATGTTACACACATTATTTTCTCCCAGCTTAAGTTTTACAAAACATAGAAAAAGTGAATGTCACTTAAAATTATATAATATACTAACATTTACCAGTGCAGGTATAAATATTGTCTTCTATCCATGCCCTTTCAGGCATTTTTCACTATAGCTGATTATTACATTTTTTAAATAATATCAATTCATTTCAAATTTTTTATTACCAAACTGTGCTACTGTTATCATCCTATTGAAAAGTTCTATTTATGCCATTGGGGAATCACATGATCGAGGTGACAAAAACCCTACCCTAAGTAAGAAAATCAGATAATTAATGAAGAATCCCTAAACTAAAAACCATTTGTCCAAATTATTGAAAGAACATGGTGGCAACATTTGCAGCCTTCAAGATAAAAGCAATTCATTTCAACAAATCGTTTAACTGAAGCAAATAATGCAACTCCCTGAAACCGGATAAGCAATGGGTTGTAAAAGGTATGTATTAAGAACAAATACTGCACCACTCTTCATAATGATCCAAGCTTGTGTAACATTATAGTATTCTTGTACAATGTTATTCCAGGATCAAAGACTATTCAGGAAATGCATATTCCATTTGATGAGATGGAATAAAATGAAGTAGATAGGGAATTCACTGGAGATGGACATTATTCTTTAAAAAGATGTGAAAGCTATCCATTGAATTTCCATCAATTCCTGATCTGCATCTCAGTGTTGAGCTGAGAGCCCCCTACTCTTTCTCTAGTCTATACTCTGTTGAGCACAATTTTTGTGACAACGCTGCAAAGACTAGTTCTGTCTGTGCTTGTTCTCTTTCTCCAGGTATTCTCCTTTGGGCATTGCTTGCCTCATCTGTGGAAAAATCATTGCAATCAAGGACTTAGAAGTAGTTGCTAGACAACTTGGCATGTACATGGTCACTGTGATTGTGGGTCTTCTCATCCATGGAGGGATCTTCCTGCCTCTGCTCTACTTTGTGATAACAAGGAAAAGCCCATTTTCGTTCCTTGCTGGGATTTTCCAGGCATGGATCACAGCACTAGGCACAGCTTCCAGGTACACTTGAGAAATAACAGCTTGCGTTATTTTTTAGCAGGTTATTAGCTGCTGTTTAGAGATAATGCATCTGCTGTTCTGACCTTCACTGCAAAATAATTTTATGTCATTGAATAAAAACTATTTTTAATCCAGCCACGTTGAGATAAATAAAAATAACCACACACCTTCGGGATTTTTTAGAGAGGTTGTACAGCCAACTGCAGAGAGTTGGGAGACCCGCTTTGT
This sequence comes from Balaeniceps rex, assembly GCA_013401315.1. Classification (NCBI taxonomy): domain Eukaryota; kingdom Metazoa; phylum Chordata; class Aves; order Pelecaniformes; family Balaenicipitidae; genus Balaeniceps; species Balaeniceps rex. The sequence continues at coordinate 8,014 of VYZW01035652.1, read as the reverse complement.
TTTCTTCTCTGGCATTGGCCAAATGACTTGTGCAAATTGTGTTACCTCTGTACTTGTCTCCTCAACTAGGAAACAGTGATAATTCTATTTATTTTGAAAGGATATTAAGACCAGTCTTGTTGCATTGCTGGGGGCGGGGGGGAATAAACAGTGCTAGGTTTCAAGAAAGAAATGAAAAACCTCTCATTTTATTCTTTCATCCATTTTGGCAGAGTAAGGGGACTTCATTGAAGAGCTGAGCATTTTAGACTCATTTCTAATGCACAGAACAGACTCAACAAAGTGTATGGGCAACTCAGGTCTCAGTAATAAATTGATGCTTTGCATTGGAGCAATCAGTAGATCTTGTGTTGAAAATATTTTTCAGTTAGATACCACATTTTAAAGTGTTTTTCTTCAATAAATGTTTTATTTCTGAAGAAAATTTAATCTACCACTTTAATTGAAAAGGTGAAAACAAAAAAGCCTACTTCAAAACTGACCATCAGAAAACTGAGCAGTCTTGATTTCAGGAATGCCTTGAAAGAACTGTAATTCATCTGCCTCTTTGGCACCCAAACCACTCTGCTGAACAACTTCTCCCCTGATGAACAAGAGGCTCTGGGGGGACCTTACTGATGTGCATAAATATCTGATGGGCAGTGTAGAGAAGGTGAAGCAAGACTTTTCTCAGTGGTGCCCAGTGACAGGACAAGAGGCAGTAGGCACAAATTGAAACACAAGAAATTCCATCTGAACACAAGAAAAATCTTTCTACCGTGATTTACCGTGATGGTGGTTGAATGCTGGCACAGGTTGCCCGGAGGAGTTGTGGAGTCTCCATCTCTGGGCATGGTCCTGGGCAACCTGCTCTAGCTGCCCCTGCCTTGAGCAAGGTGGTTGGAATAGGTGACCTCCAGAGGTGCCTTCCAACCTCAACAATTCAGTGGCTCTGTGATTAACAATGCAGGATTATAGGAGATATAGTCTGGTCAGGAGCTTCACTAAACCACAATTTCCCTAAGGCTTTTGTTCATTGAAGCGTTCAAGTTTCCACTTAGATTTTCAGTACAAAATTTACAGTGTCCATACACAACATTTGTGGGGTTTTTTTAGCGTGAAGTAATGTTTTTCTGCTGGAGTACCAAAGTGGAAAAATGTAGGAGATTCTAAAGTGATTCCAGCATATGGATTTACCTGGATACTAGCTTTACCACCTGACTGCTATCCAGATGTGAATTGCTGGCTAAACAGAAGTGGACCAGTTCGTAGCACCATAGACAAGTGACCACATGACAACAATCACCGTCATATGGTCTAACCTGGTACCTCTGGAAGTTGCAAATGCTTCCTATTCAGGGACCTATTAAAGCTCTTCGGCCAGGCTGAGGAACTGTGGAAGGCATCTACGTGTTGTACTCTTCTAATAAATAAATCTTGTCTCCATGGCCTGCCCATGTGTTCTTGCTCATGGTGGCAGAACTGAAGGGGGAAGACCTTCTAGTCCCTGCCTGCTGAGGGCACCAGGGTTCATTGCAGCAATTGTAGGCCACGGCTGGTACCTTGTGCTGATAATCTGATCTGTAACAGTAAAGGTAAGGTGGGACTTGTATTTCTGAAGAAAAAGAACCTTATCTGACTGAGTTTCAATGTGTGTCAGTGAACTATGTTTTCCATTCTATTTTTCTTTTAATAAGATATAGGGATATCTTTGCTGTAGGAGGCAAAGTGATCCTGGAACTGACTTGAAAACTGACTAGTAGTTATTGGTTAATGACTCACTAGATATTTTCTGCTATCTGCTATAAATATAGCTGCTAGAGTAGCTTATGAGAGAATATACTACATTGGTTTTAGAAAGTATGAATTCTCTCCGATTTGGCTAAACCCACAGAATATTAAGCATTTGATTACCTCTGATTAAAAACACAGTAAAGTAAATCATAATTACAAATATATTTGTAAAGATGCTAGAACACAAATGATTGGTACCGTGTATCTGGCTTATCAACATCTGTTAAAAAAATCACTTCTGCGAACAAAGAATGGTCCAGTCATTTGAGCACAAGGTGGCGATCTAGAAGCTCATATTTTCTAACTCACATTTCCATAGATATGGGACAAGAGGAGTCATTTAGGAAGTGACTCAGGCATCTGCCAATCCAGAAGGGTTTGGGTTTTCCATAGATCCCATGCGAGATAGGTCAGACTCATGTGCTTGTACCAGATAACCTACGATGTTTATTATGACACTACATTTTTATAGTTAGGTATCTCAGTCATTCCTAATCTCACTTTTCCATGGTTTAATTATCTATAAAATGGGAAGATTACATTTTTTGTACCCAATAGCATCTCTATGGTAGTGGATGAATGAATGAGTTGGAAAGACCCTGAAGTTGCAAGGCACTAGCAACAACATGCTGTGAGTATTTATCTGAGAAAATCTGGTGAGTCTAGTCCTTTACTCTTCTATGAGCAAATTAGTATTTTTGTAGGGGCAATGATACCAGAATTAGTGGTATATGACAGTGAAGACCTTTGAGAAATTCTGCCAACTCAGCTGAAGAAAAGCAAATAAACAACAACAGATGTGCTCCAGCTGCTTCTGTATGAAACACCAATTAAAAGGAATTTCCCCAGGTCAGCTTTCTTTTCAGAACAGCTTCTCAGGCAACAACCAACTTCTTTTAGTGGTGGACTTGACCTCAGAGATAACACAGAAAAGCAAGGAACCTAAACATGTTCCTGTGTGGGGTTTCATGCTTGTTGCAATAAGTCCTTTGCCTGAGGCAGGCAGACCTGCTAGGGAAGGGAAGAAGTAGAAGACGTTTGCAGGGAAAAAGAGTATGTTCTGTCTTCAGCAGTATTTTTTGATGAAGGTGTTTTATTTTGAGCAAGTGAATGTAATAGCCTGAACTATTCCTACAAAGGCAAGGCACTGTGGATCTGTGCAAGGAGCTGTTCCCCTCCTCCAGCCATCTGTTGCATCTTTTCCTATCCCTCAGCTGTGTTTCATATCCTTTCCTGTCCTCCAGTGTCTGGGAACTCCATGGGATGTATCTTTTTGCCTGGCTTTTGCATTCGTTAATGCAACACTGATTTCTCCATTCAGAACAAATTCACAATCAAAGAAATTTAGGATTTTTCCTTGTGCTCATAGTTCTGTCTATATCAGAAAACATCCGGAAATTGTCTTTTTGAACAAAATGCAAGAAATAATTCATAAATGAGTCTGAAAAATTCATCTACACTCTCTCAAGCTCTCATCCCTACTTCAAGTCATGTTCATGTCTTGGCCTCAGTCCCACCTTCAGCTAAATACAGTCTTAATTTAAAAATTGGTTAAAAAAGACTTGAATCACAGCAGAAAGTGGAAGTAGGAAATGTAAACAGTGATAGCAGAATTTTTGACTTCACTCCCTTATATGTATATATTATATTGTAATTATGTCTTCTCTACTTTTTTGCTTTCTCTCCTTCAGTGCGGGAACATTACCTGTCACATTCCGGTGTCTCGAAGAAAATCTAGGCATTGATAAGCGTGTAACAAGGTTTGTTCTTCCTGTTGGAGCAACTATTAACATGGATGGAACTGCCCTTTATGAAGCTGTGGCTGCCATCTTCATAGCACAGATGAATGGAATTGAGCTGGATGGAGGCCAGATAGTTACTGTGAGGTCAGTTCCAAATACTTGTAGGCTTTGTTTCTACAGACTGTAAAATGCAAAGCTTTGGGTTGGATGTCTTCTCAGTAGCTGTGGGATCCATGTGAAATCCATGGATTTCTAATAATGATACGCAAAAGAATGTCATATACATAGGTCCTGGTTCTCTGGTGACGTGTGTCTTCCATCACTTGCAGCCTTAGTGCATGCTGGTGGTGTTTTACACAGTTTTGCGGTTGACAATACAATATGAAATACAGCATTCTGTGTCCAATGCAATACCTTTTTTAGTATAGAGGGACACTACAAGTATATGGGTCATTAACTTTCTAGAATATATCTGTTTATATACATTGGAAGAAAAAAGTGTACCTAAAAAATGTATCCGTGTATTTATGTTTGCCTGTACTTTTTCTGTGACTTTGGTGAACAGCAAACAGAATGGACTGAGAATAGCCCAGCCTGAGGGCAAGATTGCCTGCAGCATGGTCTGGATATTCCCAGACTTATCTGTAACCCAGCAAATATTAGCTCTAGTCTTTTTGTATCAAATTGTCATATCGAGGACTAAGCTGAGTATCTGGAAGGACAAAGGAAAGTACCCATTAAAAATGGATAAGAGTGATTGAAGACTTTTTACTGTAATGGAGTTTTCAGACCTATTAGGTAAGGTGACTAATAAAAAACAATGGCAAAGTTATGACTGCTGCAGCTAAAGTTAATTTACAATGGAAAACTTGATGAAGACATCAGGCCTAACATTTTGAATAGTTAAAATGGAAACCACAAGCGAAGGCTGCCAAGTTTGCCGCCTTCCTGTAGTTTTCACCCACCCACCTTTCTTTAAACTCTTTTAACACTAAAGAAACTCCTGCAAAGGGATGTCTAATTCTTTGTTTCTTGCCCAACTATACTATTTCCACATTTTCCATTTCTTTACCTCCTGCCCCAACCCCTGAAGTAATAAAGCCAAGCTTTGTAAAAGGTTCAGGACTGCTTCTAATGAAGGCAGATGCTAGACCTGCATGATGCATATTTGTTGCTAAGACTGAAAACAGTCATTTCAGAGATGCCACATATTAAACTAAATTGAGACCAGGGAAATTTAGGT
>VYZW01035648.1:73516-109221 GCA_013401315.1 Balaeniceps rex | reverse complement strand
AATTTTTTTATGATGAGGGTCGTGAGACATCGAAGAGGTTGCCTAGAGAAGTTGCGGATGCCCCATCATTGGAAGTGTTCAAGGTCAGGTTGAACGGGGCTTTGAGCAACCTGATCTAGTGAAAGATGTCCCTGCCAGTAGCAAGGGGGTTGGACTAGGTGATCTTTGAAGGTCCCTTCCAACCCAAACCATTCTATGATTCTGTGTCTTCCCCAAACTTTAGTTTTGCTTATCCCTTAATGGACACTTTTCCATTTCACTGAAATGGGTAGGAAGGAGGTGTAACCTGTAATGGGACGTCCCAGTGCTCCTGCAGAATCTATTTAGTGACTCTTCAAGCACTGAATCTTACTATGATTCAGCTTTGGTTTTTATTATTTCTTCTAGTGTAAAAGCTTGGTAATAGCCCTCACCAGTGAAGTCTGTTCTTATCCTCCCCCTGAAAGCAGCTACCTGCTGGAGCAGAAGAATGCTAATTCCTTGTGTCTTGGCTCAGCATAGCTCAGATTCCCGGTGATCTTCATGTCTTCCTATTCGCTTCTGCTTACAGACGAAGCTTGTTAAAGGGACATTTCTTCTTAAAAGCTGGGAAATAAAATGCTTTGAACATGGTAGTCTAAAGAATGTGGAGGTCTAAAGTAGGCATGTGTGAAATCTTTTTTTCTTGCTTTCTTTGGCTGAAATTCAATTTTCTGTCTTAGCAAGTCAGGGTTACTCTGAATTAAACCAGGTTTTATATGAGTAAGATCATCACTTTATCCTGGATGCCTTCAGTCCTTTTGGATGCCAGAGCACTCAGACCAGAAAATTTGCCTGCATCAAGCAGAGGGTGTTTCTCTTTCCCTGAAAAATACTACCTGTCTGCATTGCCCAGAAAATAAATTTTGTAATACCAGACCAATGAGATTTTCTTTGACGTGTTGCTATGATCTTGTATTTTTGAGGAGTTGACAGGAGCAGCATATTACAACATGGTACTTAAATAGGCAGGACACTGTCTCTTTATCTTCATTCACTCATCACCTAGACCCTGCCAGGAAGGATTGCAGGGGTCTTTGTGTCTCGTGTGCTCAGCCACTGCCCCTTCTGGGAATATCTACCTCTTCTGATTCTAGAGGGATTGGAGGGTGGAAGAAAAAGTCTGACAGGAGGCCCAAAAAACAAAGCAGAAGGATGAAGTTAGTCTTGTAAAGAGAAACTGACTTCATCTCCTTGTTGTTTGGTGGGCCTTCTCTTCTGGCTTGACTAGTCTCTCCCCATGTTCTGTGAAATGGGACAATAACTCAGCCTATTCTGCAAGGGTGCTGTGGAGATAAAACCACTTAAGATTTAGAGAGATTACTCCAAAGCTTGGTTGTAGGAGAGGTTTTGTAAGGACTGGGGTGGACAGAGAGAGGAAAAAGATAGGAGTTGGAGGACTCCCAGAATGATTTATCATATGATGTCAACATGGCCTTTCTAAGCTGTCCTTTTTACTACAAGTTTGCTGTGATGGGGCAGTATACAGAGAAACCCTTTACAAACGTTGCAAGTATTCAATGTCTATGGGAATTGTTAACTTGTGCACTACACGTAGTTGTTTGCTGAACTTGGCCCTGAGCCCCAGCACTGTGTTAAACACTGATCTTGTTTCACAAATAGAAGTATTCCACAGCGAGGAGGAGAGATGAGAATGTGTCCCCACCAAATAGACTTTTGGCATTCCAGTTTTCAGACTTACACATGGCAGTGAAATCAACACACCGAACATCCGGCTCAAGCTCTTTTTCTTCACTGAGCTGTGTCATAGGGTCTCTGCATCTTTCTGAAGAATTTATTTATAGCATAATACTTTACTGTAGTAAACCAAATCCAAAATGTAATGCAGCTTAATAATAGATGAAGGCTGGTGTTGCTGTGTCTAGAGCCACAGGTTGGTTGGGGGGGAGAAATCTGTTCTTAGATTCTTTCAGGGGAGCAAATTCTTAAGCTGACTCCGCGTATACCCACTTCTAGTTAATGGAGTTTTCCATGCAGTAAATCGCTAGTTTTTACTTCACTCTGATGTACGCTCATGTAATACTACTGATTTTATAGATGATCACTAAAGATGAAAGTGTTATGGCACACAAAGTTAAGGCTGGAAGTCCTGGCTGACAATATAACCTCGCTCTAAAGTATGTGCTTAAAGGTAAAACCAGGTTAAGTTTACAGTTTTAGTGCTGCTTGCTACTACCACCTTGAATTCCCCCGCCCCCAGTGGTGTGTTTAAATTCTGTCTGTAATACCTTTTCAGATTCGTGATGGAAATGCTAACTTACATCTTCAAGTAGAGCCTCCTGTGTGGCACCACTGTAGTTAAATGTATATTGAGGGCTGATTTGCAAGTGGTATTGCTTTACAAACCTGCAGTCATCCTTAGGAAGCAATTGAAGAAGGTAGAGGATTCCAGAAAAACAAAGTTTAAAGCAAAAATGCAACAGGGAATTTTGGTGGCTAATAGGGATGGAGGTGTCTTGGTGAAAGTGCAAGATGCTTCTGTGAGTAGTTTTGTTTGCAAATAGTGCAGTGTGTAGGTTGCCCTCTGGTAAACGTATGAAGATTCATATTCCAACAATTTCAGAATCTTTGTGGCTGCAGCTTCTCAGGTAATGATGCAGTATCCTTTTAAGAGGCACGCAAGTATAAATATATACTAGTAGGCTTCAGTTTCTCTCAAAGGCCAACAAGTATTGGTATAACCTCTTTTTTTTCTTGTTGTTTTGAAGTTCTCAATTGTAAGTGGTTCTCTTTTAGTTTCTGACGCCTCGGTTGCTGTGTTGAATACAAGCCACTAATTAAAATGATCACTCACACTGGCTAGTGGTGGACATCAACGTGCTATGACTGTAGGCGTGGTAGTAGGGAATAAAAGGTGTAACACTCGGTGCGTTTGGAATACCTGATCAGTCAGTCGCTGTGTTTCCAAGGCAGATTGGCATAGTCTAACTGTAATTTGTAAAGAGTTTCTGAGGTCTTATTGATGCAACTGGAATGAGATTCTTCCGTGTTTATAAACTGGTAATGAGAAACAGGTCCATGCAACGGTGGGCTGGGTGGGTGGGTGAGTGCCAGTCTAGGCGAAGTGTGGTGTGTCAGGAGCGGTCAAGCATCGTCGGAGGAATTGGTTATATAGTTTTGCATATCTAATAAAGCAGTACAATGAAGCAATCGTCATCTTAATCTCCAGAAGATTGCTGACTGGGTAAAAATGACATTTTATTCCTCTTTGTCAGAAACTGTCTCAATCTCTGCTTAACTTGTAGAACTCGGGAGGGTGGGTAGAGACAACGCAAGCCTAATACCTATGAAGAGGGAAATAAACCTGAATTCGTTTACATGAGGGAATGAAGCTTTTCTTGGGTAGCAAAGTGAAATGTAGAGAGAAGTGTTTCAGGGAAGCAGAAAGGCAGCTCTAGAATAAGCTTGTCAGACCGTCGTAAGGAGAATGTTGCCTAAGTGGCAGACTGGCTGTGTAACAGGTCAGCGCCCTTGCTTGACAGATTTCCTGGGGTCTGCACTTCTTTTTCCTCTGGCAGAAGAATGCAGGGCCAGAACAGGCCTGGGGGGACTGCTGAATCTAAAGTTCTGTTGTCACAGGCAACCATCTCTCAAATCCCTTTCATGAACGGATCAAACTTCATATTAAAGCTCGTAAGGTCTATAGCCACTTGTTCTTTTGCCAATACTGCCCTTTTGCTTTAATGGCTCTTCTGTCTCCCTGGTGGATAACTGCATGCGGAGCTACAATCCTGGATAATAGGTATTGTGCAGAGCCAGGTGGATGAAGATGCCTTTTCTGATGCTGCAGCTGCTTTATGTCATCCAATGGGTCAGAACCTGAAATTTGCCCAACTTGTGAGAAATAGCTATCAGAAGGTTAGCTTGCCTAGCGGTGTGAATCAGAGCTCTTGGGTTTTACTCCTGTCTCTGAGATCTCTGGTTCTGAGTGGCAGTTGATTTTTGGGTTGATGAAAAATACTATTGCCTTAGCTTCCTCGTTCCATCGTACTTCTTTTCTCTCCTGCTTATGTGGTTCTTCTATCAGAGGTTGGCATGCCTGTAGTGGACATTACAGAAAGGTAAAAATGAGCCCACTGTTTCATTGCAATTGAAAGTGTAAACTGAAATCGATGACGTTTTAAGCTAGCAGGCTTTGTGAAATGAGCTGCAGCAGCCATATCACCTGTGCTGGCACCCCCGCTGTGGATGTGGGCCATGCGCAGGGAGGACAGGAGTAATGGCAGCAGCCCAATTTCGTCTCTGAACTCGCTGTGGTGTGATTTGCAAGACCTCACAAGTCAGAGCCCTAAGTCATCCCCCCAATTACTGGCACCTTTTTTTCTTATCCCTGATTGAAGTGAGGCTCAAATTCACTTTCCAAGGGAGTAGCTGGGATTAATAATTGCTGGAGAGACCAGGGCAGAACAGAACTGTAAAGAATTAACAATTTCTTTCACTTTTGAGCTCGCTGTGTAGGTATTATAGTAAGCTACAATGAATTGGTCTTTCTAATACTGCTTTACAACTCTTACCATTGTCTTTTAGTTAAATTTTGCTTGCTTAGGATTTTTTTTCCTGACAGAAAGAATTTGAGACTGGAGGGAAGCAACAATAACTGAGGGATAAGCAGCTTATGTGGCAGTTCTTTTGTCATTTGGGGGGGTAAGGGGGTTGCTTGATGTCCTGCTTCAATATTCCTCTTTTCATATATCGCTCTGATAAACAGGAAAACATGTAAGTATGCCTCAACCCTCCACGCTTAATCTAGAAAATCTCGTTTAGAGAAATGTTCTTGGAGAGCAGTAAAAGGAAAACAGCTGTTCAGGGATCAGATATGAGAGAAACTAAGTCTGTTTAAAATCAAGGCTTAATGACAGGGATGTCTGTCTGAGAGGTTTTGTTTGCAAGTTGGTTGCTTTGTCCATAACTCAGACTGAATGGTAGAGCAGGAACCCGTCCTCCTGAAACCTGTGTTTGTGTAGTGTGCGAACAAAGTTTTCGGTGATAAGCCTGGTGGTTTGTAGGAGTTTGATACTTTCCAGGTGCAAAATGGGTGGCTTTCTTCCTCCATCTGGCTTGTTCAGGTGTTCGACATCCTGTGATCGAGATTTATACTAAGAGGTCAAATTCTGGCTGTCTTCAGCATGGAATCAGGGGGTTTGATAGTTTTCATCATGAAATAACCAGTTGTGAGGACTTTGAGGATGGCGGCAATAAAAAAGGGATGGAAAATTTTTCTCTTTCCAGGTGATTGCATCTTTACTTTCCTCATTAGCAGTGAGGATTATTTTACGAGGTTTGTTGCCTCCCGTGTAATTTTCAGTGTTTTCTGAATGATGTTTTTAACATAACTTTATAATAAACTATTAAAACTCAACAGCTCCCCTATAGGTCATGAGCTGCAAAAGGAGGAAGCTGTGTGTCAGGGAAGATAATGCAAACATTTGACAAGCCAGGCTTTGTGTGATTCATCACAGATGTGTTTGGAAAACCTAAAACATCTGTTCCATGGACATGTGGAATGCAGGTCAGTGCAGACACATCGGCAGGCTGAGATGGTGCTGCTAGTGGCAAAGCTGCGTCGCTGGTGATTGTCTCAGAACTAAGTGGGCCTTCAATTCTTATTTCTATATTTAAATAAAAGCAGTTACAGAATGTGACATTTGAGAAACAAATGGCTAATTCCTTACCTTTCAGCTCTTCTTGCCCTATTAAAATGGGAAAATCTGATCAAACTCAGACTTTCCATTTGTTTATTTGAGTGGTTTTGTTTCCTTGGTTTTTGTGGTATGTTATCTTCTCAGTCACCACTGGCTGCCCAGAAAAGAAATGGGGCAAGGACTGCGGAGCACAGGGCGAGTAATCTGTGCTCTTAATCTAGAGGCAAAACCCCAAAAGCCGGGGGGGGGGGCTATCCGACATCATGGGAATGAACTCCTACTGAGAATTACATCAGATTCCAATAATAGAATATGGCAAGAATCACATTTGTTTTGAAACCTGGTAATATCATATGTTCTACCTTAACCCAGGGAAGGCATGAAACAGTTTCATACAAGGAAACAAACAGAAGTACCAGCTGTACTTAACAGGGAGACAGACAGTCCTCGATGACCTGTAAAATGTCGTAGGATTTACACATTTGACTGTTACAGAAAACCTGCAGCGACTTGGGGATTGGAACTTTTTTCCAAACCATCCAAGGTGCCCCAGAAGTGTTGGACAGTGTAGTCTGTTCGATGTGAAACACTTGCCCACACATGGACTAATTGATGGCTTTTAAACCGGAGCTTGAAAGGTAGCTAGGAACTTCTTTGTTAAATGTTAGACTCCAGTGTCTTCTCAGGTGAGGTGAGCCAGGAACTTGCATTGCAAGATGTAAGCACTTAACCGTTTGAAATAATCTTTTCAGATCTGTAAAATGTCATCCATCTTATCACTGTGTAAATTTCCGGCTGAACAGAAGGGGAATTTGCTGAGCTATGTAATGGTTGTCTGTTTTAGCTAATGAGGAGTGTGAAGAGGGGGGGTATTTTATTGCCCTTCCCCAATATTCTAGTGAGAGAAAACCTTTCTAATTCTGATGAGCTCAAAGTCAGTATTTTCTATCATCCCTTCAGTTATGTGTCAGTGTCACTCCAGTGAGCCCGAGGCATCCAGTGGAGTGTTGCAGTAATGCAGAGTATTGATTCTAAGTGACAGTTAACTGGAAGGGGGTTGTCTGAAATACCACCTTGCATTATTGCTGTGAAGTAATCAACTAACAGAACAAATACAGCTAACAATTGTAACGCGGGAAATGTTTTGGTAAGTATAGTTTGATTCTGTTTGTAAAATGACCGTAATGCAATAATAAAAATATTTTTGAAGTAGTAAAACTTTTCTAATAATTGCAAGCCTAATTGCAGCAGTGCAGAATTAGAAGACAAATTAGCATATGTATACCTTACTGAAATGCAGGAGGATTAAGTTTGCTGCTGAATAGTAGAATTAAATTTCAAATACTTTGTTTAAATGAAAATTATGAAAGTAGAAAATGCTGCTGTCCTTGTGTTTGGAATGTCACTTTCTGCACACGCATGCCCCTGCACAAATTGGTCTTTAATTTAAATTAATTAAAGTTGACATGCAAACCACAACAGAAAGTAGTCTAGTTGGGGATGAAATTACCAAAGTCCGTCGATATATTTGATTGGTTTGACTAGCTGATTGTACTTGATATAATTTTCAGCCCCTATATAAAAATCCATAAAATAGAGGAACTGCTGTGGCTGAAGGAAGCTTTTTCATTTTCTGGCAGCCATTACATGCTGCCAGTACAAAAACATTTTTTTCTTAACAGTCCTTTCCCAAGCTCAAAAATGGATTTCCCCCCAGCCACTGTCATTCAATTATCACCTCAGGAAATGCATAGATATAACTGATGATCCCTTTAAAACGTCCTGCGGTATTCCACTACTCCCATCCTTCATTTTTCTTCTCGCTCCAGTCATTAAATGTAACATTGCCGATGTATATTTTATAGGGTGACCCTGACGGCTGTCGCTTTGAGGATGTGCAGAGATAATAAGATTGTGCATGTAATGAAGGGCAGATAAATAGAAAAATGTTTACGGGATGGAGTGTGGTAGTTTTAACTGCTTTATGGCTTGCTTCTCTCTCATATACACACCCGCGTGAACCACCACTGATACCTTTGCTTTAAACAGTGAAAAGCTGATGTATTACAGGCATTGAGAAAGAAATCGTCGTGATGTAGCCAGTAGCAGTGAAATGGTTTTTTGTCCCACACCTGAACTCTAGCAATATGCAACCAAGAAACTTAATTATTGAGCTGGTACAAAAAGAAAGTGCAGTTAAGGGGATAATGTATCTGTGCTTGGCACCTTCATTGAGAAAATCCTATTCCTTCTGTTGTGCTGCTAAATTCTCGATGTCGGCGGCATTGATGGAAAAGTGGACGTGAAGGGGGAAAGACATGATCCAGTGCAGACTACGGCAAGCTCTGCTCTGAAAGCTTTTCTGAATACCTGCATTTAATTTATCTGGGTATTTATCCCGCTCTCCTTTTTGTCCCGGTGTGTGAGCTCCAATATTGAGAACTTCTAGTTAACAAGAGACTGGCAGCGAAAGATGTTGCATGAAACAGCTGTGAACCCCAGGACTTTGATGTGGGCTGTAAAATGGAATGAAAGAATTGCTGGCTCAAGAAAATAGGAACTTCTCCCATCTTTGCAGAAGCATTTCATCTCTGTTCTTCAGAACCACGTTGTGCTTAATTCACCTGGCCCGTGTGCATTTCGTTAGGGGTAGTGCTTTGGGCATCAAGATGTAAGTGAAAAGGGAAAAAGGCTGAATATTTGCATTTGCTAGGGAGAACAAATGGATGTTGAGCAGTGGATTGGAAGGAACCCGCAATGTGTGCCAGCCTGAACCTCAATAGGGAGAGCGATGCCCTGGCTCCACAGGGGCTAAATTACATTCTCCAGGCTCTGTCTGCGTGAAGCAGTTCGTACTCTGTGCTCGGTGAAAACATCACATCAGTGCTGATGGAATGGGAGACCCCTCCATGCTGCAGATGGGGCAGCTGTGCCCGAGCAGAGGCTGGCAGAGGTGTGTGGGAAGACAAGAGGTAGAGGGTGAGCTCAGGAGAGGAGGGGGAAAAAGTTAAATGGTCAGAATTAAAAGTGGTCAACCAAATCGGGATTTCTGACCTCAGAAATTTTGATAATATAAGTTGCAAAGAGGAGCTGAGTAGAAAACAAATCCTCGACAAATGTGTATAAGGCAAGCAGGTTCTTAACTCTTTCACTATTTTGATAAGCTCTTGATTGATCAAGCGCCAGAGGTCCCCGTGAGGCGTACCTGGTGACACTGGCGGTGGTTACGCAGTCGTGGAGAACTATAACTGACACCATTAAAGATAGGTTCTAATAATTAATAATGGATGCAGCCAACAGTCTGTGAGTTCTTATGGGGATTAGGAACTCTGTTGATTAACAAAGAGGAGTCTCTGGAGGCAGAAGCCTTAATTACAAAAGCTTTCTTTTCATTCTGGCATGACGTACAGCTGGAGAGAGGGTCAGCAGCTTTTAACTGTGGCTGAGGCTTAAAACAATGCGCTAGCATGCTATGCGTTTGTTTTTGCAGAACTGTTAAAGCTGGCACTTAAATCCCTAAAAATGAAGGGGGAAAAAAAAAAGAATTGTTCGCATAGAACAGATAGCAAGGGTAAGTTCCATAATATGCTAATTATCTTATTTCCTACCAGTGTATGCAACCTTAATTACAAACACTGGAAAAGGTTAGCAAATGCACTGCATGAATTAAATGTGGCACAGATCCGTTATTAGTGTTTTTTTTCAGGCTATGGACAATAACATTTAGATTTCTCTGTGGTTTGTTAAAACCATACAATCAAGTGGTAGAATGAAACAAGAATATCCGATTGAAAGGAAAAGCAGCTTTTATTGAGAGCGAAAGGAAAGCTGAGCTGTTGGGGAACGGTCAGCTGGTACTGTGCTTAATAAGGATGGATAAACCTATCCCATAGGCCCGGGTTTGAATTATGAAGGGATTGTAGAGCCTGAGTGTCACTGGTGGAGCTGCTCATGTAGTTTGAGGTTCATCAGTGCAGTTGTACTTCTCACACAGGATTGATCTTGGACAGTTTATACATCTTCTGTCTCTTTGTTTCTATACGCTATAAAACTTAAAAAGGATGTGCTGAGCCTTAATTTGTAAATACTTCGTTGACTTTGTCATCGAATGGGAGATGCTGTACGGTGGTTGAGTGTTACGGTGTTACTGCAGATGAATGTTTGTTTCAAATGAGAGATTATTTACATCCTATCTTGTATGTTTCTTTCCTTTTTTCTCCCCACTTTGCAGTCCCTGTTCACTGACTGTTTTCTATAGTGATTCCATGGCTCTTTGTATCTCTTGCCACTTCCAGTTCCCATCCGTAATTTTGTAGTAAGAGTTGGGTTTAGTTTGCGCTCACCTGTTACGTTGATTTTTTTTTTAATTATTATTTGTGAAGGAGGGCAAATACAAATTCTCTTGGGAGAATTACAGAAGTGATCTGTGTGTTTAGGTAACATGGAAAACAAAATTGTTTTAGTCTCTTCACTGCTTGAGGAACTTTGGAGTGAATTCTTCAGGTTCCAAACTTGTTTCAGCACTGTCAGGAGTGACACAGTTCTGTAATGACCCATTCCATCATAGGCCTGTGTCAGCTATATAAACAAAAGTGTGATTTGTAGGAGATAGAAGCTCGCTCTTCTGGTCTGTAGAGGACTAAGCAGGGTAGCAGTGCTCATCTAGCAGAAACAATTAGAAAGCGTAAAGCTGTATCTGATTGCAGGTTTTTTCCACAACAAAACAAAATCCAGAAAATACAGATGGAGCCTCGGCTGGGTTCCCAGGAAATTCTGTAACTGTTCCTGTATTGGGGGTAAATTGACAGCATAAAAAACCAAGGAGCGAGCCTGGGTTTCTTATACCCATCCCCTCTCTTGATTCCCCCTTGGCCAGCCTGTTTTGCCGGGAGTTTCAAATAAAAAATGAAACCAGCTAGCTTATCTGGCTGTTTGCAGAACAAGGAAACAGAGTATTAGGACAGCCAATCTTCTCCTAAGATTGTAGGTAGAGTTTTAGCAGAGACCAGGGAGAGAAGGCTGTGTTGCCATCCAGAAGATAATAAATGGCTAGAGGAACTGCTAGATAAATGCCTGTACTTTTAAAATATGCTAGAGAACTGAGACACCTGCAGGATATTCCGTAGAGAGTATCCCACGATTTTTAATGTGTTTTTTGTAGTGTTAGTAAAAATATTGCTTGGTTTTTAAAAGCCTAACTTAAAATTTCAGTAATGTTTTAGATTATGCAGTATTCCTGTGCACCCAAGGTGGACATTCATCAGTGCTGCTGAAGAAGCTGCTGAGACTTATTGCTTAATTAGAGCATATGCAAACCTATTTGTCATAGTTGGCAGAGGCACGTAGGTGAAGCTTACAATTGTAAAAATGCCTAGGTTCGACTCCTCCGAGCTGCACGCAGCTGCTGCTCTTTCTCTTCCCTGCTGCATTTTTTCAATGCTTCAACTTGTTCAGACCAAGGCAAGAGTTCCAAATTTTCGCTCTCTGGATCTAGGCTCGTAACAAGAAATAGCCCTGACTGCCTGTCCCATTTCTGCCTTGGTGTGGCAGGCTGTGCTGCTCGGGAGCTCAGAGGGTTTGTTGCATGATTGCGCTAGCCTGTTTGCATACATCTGTGCTTCTTGTGTTAGCAACTTGGGTATGGAGATGTGCGTGATGGAAGGGACCGACACCTTCGGTTTTGTCTTCCAGTCTTAACAGTGTATGGCAATATTCCGGGTTGTTCCGTAAAGTTTCAGGAAGCAGCCTGGAGATGGCGGACAGCAATACACTGGTCTGTGCCGAAGGTGTGTACTGTAAAGCTCCCACTAAGCAAAACTGTGCCCCTGTAGTCCATTTTCTGGATATGCCCCTTGGCGTGCAGGCATTTGAGCGGGTGGTGTAACCAAGACTGTTAAAGCCGGGAGATTGAGTGAAGGAGGGAGCGCTGGAGACAGTGTTTTTACCACAGGACTTTAGTAATAGGGAGCATTAGCTAAATTGTGTTGACTTAATAAAATCTTGATGCATTCCAGAAAGATTGTGAATTCATTAAGGCCACAGCTGGACAATCTGTTCCCCTCTGGTCTGCCATGACTAGTTTATAGCCATTGAAGAGAGTTGTCATTTACCTTTTTCTGTTTAATTACTGTAAAGCTATTCCCCTCTCCCATGACTCCCCCCCACAGCAGAGCCAGTCTCTGGGGAAATTAAACAGCAATTATTATGTTTGCTCACTCTGTTATACCATCACAGATACTTGAAGGTAAGTTGATGTGTTTGTGTGATTGGCTTCCATAGCAGCAGCGGCTGCTGCAGCAGGGCTGTCAAAACCTCTCAAATCCCGAAATGCATACACAGTGTTAATCCTTTGTTTACCGAAGGCAAGACTAAGCACAAACACGGGGCACAGCTTGTACTGTGTATTTTACATTTGAAAACTACTGATAAGAAGTGAGAGACCAGGGCATGCAGCACTTACTGGCGCTCATGTTGGTTGGTTAAGGGTATGGAAGAGTTAGCAGGACCTGCCCTGGTGTTTTGTGGTGTGGCTTGGAGAGCTTGATTGAGCTGCAAAAAAGTATGGGTGAGAGCTGTGGGTGAAAATGGTGGAAGAGGTAAGAGAAAGGTGCCACATGCCAAGGAAGCAATCTTCTGATAACTGCGGGTGGCCTGTGCGGTGCAAGCAGGAGTGCTGGGTTAGGGAGCCTGTGGGCTGTTGGGCACCTGAAGACTCCTCAGCTCAGCCTCCCGAGCTGAATTGCAGAGAAAGTCTCCCTGCTGCATACTCCTGCGGCAGTGGGTCTGAACCCTTTCTTTCTCTTTAAAAATAATCCCTAGAACAGAGCTAAAAGGAGATGAAGCGTGACTTTTTTCTGTGTACCTACAACATGGGGTGAAATGGCCTTGGCAGGAGAAGGCAAGAGATTTGAGGAGTTGTGAGCTCCCGATGGATTTCAAAATTCATGAAAGCTGAACGATGGTTTTTAGTGAAGAACATAGTGAAGAACTCTGTCTTGTGAAACTTCAGTAGTGGGAAAGTAGATGTTCTCGAGGAAAGGTGGCATTAAAAGCTGAGCAATGCTTCTCATTTTGCTTTATATGTGTTTGATAAATTGCTTGGGACAGTTAATCAGATGTTAACATAGAAAAATAGAGTTGTGTTTGCAGAAAAGAGAGGTGGCGGTGTATCAAGTGGAGGTGAGGCTGTTCCTATGAACATACGAATTTCTATGAGAGAAATTAATCTTCTCCCCACACTGATGGAAAAAGCTGTTCCTTGATGGAGTCGATCTGGGAGGGCACTGATAGCGTCTTTCTTGGATGTGGCACAGCACAGGAATTAGAGCTGCTCATTTGAGGGGTGGTGTTGGAGTAGACTTGTGGGTCATTTTATTGGGACTTTTCTTCTAACATACTGGATTTATTGGTGAGTGATACAAATGGACAATTGTGTCGGCAACATCAGTATCCAGGGGTCTGAGAGATGAGGTGGATTTCAGGGACAGGAGGCAGCCTGTTAATAGTTCTGGTGAAAGAAGCAGCGACTTGGACATGGAAACCCTTCCTGCTGGGCAGTTGCCTCAAAATACTGGCTGTATATTCACCAAACGTCTGGAATGGTACGACTGCTCTGATTCATTAGACTGGGAGCTTTGCTGAGGAATGGTTTTGCGTGTGCTGTGAGGGGCTGCTTCATTGAACACTCACGTTCTCACTTGCATTCTGGGTCACCCATGTATGTGCAGCCATGTAAAATTCTGCTACTTCGTGTTCGAGGTGGTGATGAGCTGGGCCGTGCATCGCCTAAGTTCACCATTCATTGTGAGGCTTTGCAGCAGCTGTTGATGCCTGTTTTATTGGTGGTCCCGGAGCTTGATTAAACAGGAGCATGTTACTGGGTGCAGGGAAGAGAAGAGGGTGACAGAAGCAGTTGGATGGTGCTTACTGCAAAAGGAGACAGTCTCCTCCTAACTTCAGATGGTCTGTGCACTTCAGGCCACTAAACTGGATTAGAGAGTGATGAACAAGGTCAGTGTGTCAAGCAGCAGGTTCAGTGCTCCCTGAACTTGGCTTGCAAGCCTTGAGTTTCTCTTCCACCATCAGCCAGAGACCTCACCACAGGTTGTAGTTGCTTCAGTGGTCTCACCCCTTCCTTAATTTATCTCTGAAGTTTGGAAATGAGGGGGATGTCACTCTTCAGTTGAACGAGTATAATGATGCAATGAAGCATCCTTCAGTCTGCTTTATCTTGTGTGATTTTTAGTGTGTATGTTGCTAGCAATACCCAGTTCCTGGCACAAAAAGCTTCAAAGGAAACACAGGATATATTTGCAGGTTGTTAGGGCTATTCCCCTGGGTGCAGACCTGCTACCCAGAAAATCAAATTCACAGCAGCTGCTCTCAGCCCTCCCCCAGTGAACAAGCACCGCAGCCGGCCTCAGCTCCTCGTGCTGTTCGCAATTAGAGTACAGAGATGTAGGATGTGTTGACTGCGAGACCTTGTGGTGAGGTGAGGTGAGATCGCCAGGAACAAAATGATCATTACAGGCCATTCATGTCAGCAGCGTTTATGCTTTTCTGTTTGCTTGCAAGCAAAACCAGCAGCTAATTTGCAAGGCTGCCTTTTGTAAAAGGGCCTTTTGATCAATGCTCGCCTGTGTTAATGTTTCAGTAGGCTATTGATTTCTGCAACAGCTTTTGTTCCCTGAATTTATGTGCGATGGGTTTCGGCAGCGCACACTATGCATGTTTGATTAAAGTTCATTTGACTTCGCTTGCAGTGAAGCTGGAAGCTGTTTTTACTCCCTGTTTGTAGAACCAAAGCTTTCCTGACTTATTTCTTTGTGCTCAAGCTTCTGCCACCTGTGCAGTCACCAGTGTACGCTGTTTCTAATCCTTCCAGACTCACTCCACTCCAGCATTTAATCCCTTAGGTAGACAATATAATATTAGATATCCAGGCAGCTAATAAGCTCTGGCATGGAATTTTTTCAGTGTAGTACGTGTCTAACCTGTGCGTGTGTGTGTACAACAGTAACGTTCTCTGCGCGTGCTTCCTCTCTGACTTCTGCTTCTCCATCTTTGTCGGAAAGTTGAGTCATTTACTGAGTCACGCAGCTGTGCAGTCTGACGATGAATTTGAAGTACAGAATATTCTCTAGTCCTTTAATATATCCAGATTTCATAGATGGGATAAAACTAGTCGTTGAATAAACTTCTATTTTGTCTTTATCTGCATGCAGTCTTTATCTGCATGGGAGGGTCTCAGGAAGAAAAGCATTATGATCATGAAGTTAGTATTTTTTTATAAATATACACCATTTCTTTTTTTTAAAGTTGGGTTTATGGTGTAGCGCATGTATAAGTTGTTAAACTTCCCTTAGGACCTGATGGGTTTGCGATGTGTAAATAGAGCTCAAATAGGTTCCCATTTCCTATTTTATGATAGGAGGAAAAGGGGTTGGTTTGCACTCCGCTGTTGCCGTATGTCAGAGGACACATTAATTCACTGACATAAAGACACGGGATTTACTGACTTGCTCCTTGGTGCTGACACCTCAGATTTGATATAAATGAATTTATAGGTAAAACGTGGATGGTTTCATTTGCAAGAGACTTTCTACCTCTGAAAAGCATTGCATAAGCTTTTCTGCAGAGCTTCGTCTGCCTCCTGGCACAGGTCGTATCCTCAGTTGGACAAACAGTTGCACTGGATGGACTTTGAGCCCACTTAATGGACTCAAAGTAAAATGGTATTTCTAAAGCAAACACGTGCAGTTGAACATGCAGGAGCAGAGCAGGGTGCTGGGTGTCAGAACTCTGTGTTCCTCCCTGATCTGACAAAGCTTGAATGCTCATTGCCAGCCTGCACCGATTTTAGTTTTAGATTCTCTTCAGGAAAGAGTGTGGGGTTTTTGAATGGTTTTTGGTTTAGGTTTGGTGTTGGTTTGTTTTGTGTTTTTTTTTTTTTTTGGTAGGGCTTTTGTCCTTCCGAATCAACAATTGTAGGTAACGATTAATTCTGCAGACTTAATCCTTCCTCCTCCTAACAAAGCATCGCTCTGAATGCAGTTTGGTGTGAATATTGTTCAGGTCTGTGGTGGAGATCAGTAGCATCAATCCCAGTCTAGAGCAGTGCAGATTAAAAATGCATCTGTTCTGTCTATCGCCAGAAATCCAAGTTGTGGTTGTGTTCTTTTGTTGGTGTTTCTATTTTTAAATTAGGCATTGGTAAAATTCTGAAGTGTCTCAAATGTCAGCAGGTGATGTCTAGAACAGCATCCTCCTTTTGTCTTTCAAGTGTTTCAGTGGTACAGACGTTAGTTATGGCTGTAATTGCTTGTTTGAGGCCCTTGGGAGAGTTTGGATTAAGGGTGTGTCTTTATTAGCGTTAACTTGAGTGATCTGCCCTGAGTATAGGCTGTAGGATTTCCCCACAGAGGGAGCAGGCTGAGGTTATGTTATTTGATCACATAAAATGCAGTTCAAAGAAACCCTTTTTGTGGGCAATTCAGGTATGTTTGTTCTGATGTTGATTTTTCAAGGGGCTGGTTAGAACTTCTCCGGTTTTCTCTTGCAACTTGAAAGAAACAACACCTTTTACCTTAGAGGCAGACAAGTCGCCAGGAAATGATGGGGTTTCAAAGTAAGAGAAAAGAGATTAAAACCACATGCTGTTCTTCAGCTCAGCATTACATCCGCTAGTTTGAATGGCAGCTGCTCCAGTTCTTGAATGTAAGCCAGATTCATTATGCTGTGAAATTATCACTCATTTCTCTAGGTGTGCTCTTTTAACTGCTTAATTAATTTAGATGTGGGCATATATATTCAAATTAAAACACGATTTACTGTAGCAGGGTTGAGTTATGGTTATAGACTTCTCATTGAACATGTTCTTATTCTAACTTCCAGCTTCTTAGCCAGGAATATTTAAAAATACCTGTATGCAAGACTGTAGGTTGACAAAATGGCAGTATCTGTTTGAACTGATCCTTATTCTTTCTGTAAACACCAGAGAATTCTTAGCAGTTATTAGTTTTGTTCTGACAACTCACTGAAAGGTAGTACCTCTCCGGATGCCTCCGGAGCTGTGCAGAGGTGTCCACAAGGTGCTGACAGCAAGGCAAGGGCACCCCCTTCCGAATTGCTGAGACCAGCAGCGTCCAGGTGGAACCTGGATACCTGGATACCCAACCTCTTTTCTTTTCTAGTGGAGGAGGAGAGGAGTGAGAAAGCATTTATTTACTTCTGCTCATCCCCTGCAAAAGCAAACAAAAAAATAATGAGGATTTTTTCTGTCTTATCTAAAGAATCCTTTTGTCTGGCTGAAATACATCATGAAGCTTCCTACAAAAATACATGTGCACGCATACAGAGAGCAAAAGGGAGGAAAAAAGCTGACAAGTCAGATTTGCATGCCCCTCTAACATACTCCTTCTGTATTTGCAGGGAGAACTAATCACCTTCTATTACTATTGGAAGAAAACCCCTGAAGCAGCAAGTTCTCGAGCCCACCGTAGGCATCGAAGACAGGCTGTGTTTCGGAGAATTAAAACTCGAACTGCTTCCACTCCAGTCAACACTCCCTCCAGGCCCCCCTCCAGTGAATTCTGTAAGTGGAAGCTAAAAGCAATGCATTTATTTTTGTTTAGATTCAGGGAGCAACAGTAATGTAATGGTGCTGTACCTTCAAGTGAATGAAGCAAGGAAATGGAGTTCAGGCAGTTGCCCTCTCCTGTTCCTGTACCATTATGCTGGAATGTGGTAGGCGTCTTTGATCACCAAGTGCTTTGTGCAGTTCTTAAACATAAAAGCATCCTGTAAGGATGGAAACATTGCCCTGGTACTGAATTTCCCTACTCTTTGCTTGGTTTTGTGCTGTATTTTCTCCAGGCTTATTACAGTAACGGGAATTAGAAAATGCAAAAACAAGGAAGTCCTTCATCCCTCTGGAAGGAATTCCCTGTCATCCTTACTTGGTGACCCATACCTTCTGCTTGATCTCGGACTGTGTGCTGCAGCCAGCACTGTTGTATCTTAATGCATCTTGGAAGAGCTTTGGCCTTGACTGAAGCAGAAGTGTCTGAACAAAGAATAATTACCGAATCCAGTGAAACGTACTGCATTGCAAAGGGTTATGATTAGTAATGTCCATATGGATATATAAACTTTTATCCTTATGTAAAAGGCTTGTGTTACCCTGTGAGTTTTAAGTCTTTCTATGGACTAAACCCAGCACATTTCACATGCCCTCTAAGGAAAAGAGACTGTGGAAGGCAGAAATGGGCAGAATCTTACTAACATGGGGGAGGTAGAGGATGTGGTGAGCAGGCGGGACAGAGAATTCTGGAGAGGGTATTGGGTGATAATAAAGGGCTGTTAGCTTCTCCTTGCTGAAATTAACAGGATTAATTGTTCTGCATGCACAAGAAGTGAGGATCTTGACTCTACAGCTTGCTCCAAGATACTTGGCACTTCAGAGTGCATGTGGCTGGAAGGACCCATCCGTATGGATCCAACTGCAGGATGAGAATAAAAATCAATTTAGTGAAAGAAAGCCTGGTGTCAATTTTGCAGTCAGGGTTTAAACACCTGCAAGAATTAATGTAGAAATTATGGTAGTGCCCTGTGTTAATTTGAAGGGTAATGAGTTGATGACAAACGCTAATGGCAAGTACCGTAGAATCCCTCCCTCTCTATAACATGCATGTATTGCAAAATAGCTTCTTGGAACCTTTAGAAAAGCAGTATTCTTGCATCAAGGACTTCTTTTCTAATTAAAGATGTGAACAAAAGAAGCCACAGGGCTTTCTGCTTGTGACAAATTATAGACCTGTTATGTTGTGAGTTTATAGTGGTGGTGCTAGAAGAATGCAGTACTCTCAATAAGAAAGGATTTACTCCTGAGTTGGTTTAGAAGATGAGGTAAGATACAGTTTTTGTGATGTCTGCAGATTTTCAGTGGTTTAGGTGGTGCTTTTTAGCTCACAGCCTTATAATCAGCTAATTTGCTATATACTGCTTGCCACAAAGGAAAGTGACCCTTTCCATATTCTCCACTTCTTCGAAACATGGCATTCTTGAAATGCGAATTTGCCACAGGTTAAAACTCTTACGGAGGCTTGCAGTAAAAATTGGAAAGCAGGTAGTATCCTTGTAGTACCTATCATCCAAAAGAATCACAACATGTTTTTCAAACAGGTACGTTACATGCAAGCATCTTTTCTTCCACCCACAGAATATATCTATCTCTCGGGTTAAATATAGCCACTGTGTAACAGAGCATAGCAGCAGTCCCGATCTGGTTTAGAAGATGAAGAAACAAACCAAAAACCAGAAAAGCCCCCACAGTATCTGTCCATGGAACCTAGTAGAGTAGGATTTAGGTATAGAATATTTGATTTTATATTTGACCAGATTCTAGAGATACAAACCTCCTTTCTCTTGAAAATTGTGCTTTTGGAACACAGCCTTTCTAACTAAGCATGAACAGTATTTGAATGACAACTTAAATGGAAAAGTACCTTGTCCTGAATCAAAAGTTCTGTGAATTGAATCACTTGGTGCATTCCTGGTATCCTCCTTTAATGCGTAGACTGATCAGGTCTGGCCTTGCTTAGGTTGCAAAATCAGAAATAATGGCCATCCAAGGCAAGGTGATTGCAGGAAATCACAACGTTTATGCGAGAACTATTATTATTAATGGTTATTTTAGCCAAGTAGGAGGAAATAGACAATTCTGCTGATTCCATTTTCCTCTTCTTCCCTTGTTCTTTACTTATTCAGTGGACTTGAGCTCGGCCAGTGAAGATGACTTTGACAGCGAAGACAGTGAACAGGAACTGAAGGGCTACGCCTGTCGTCACTGCTTCACCACCAGTATGCACCTGATTCATTGCTGTATTTCTTTCCCTTCTGCTGCTGCCTATTTAATGCAGGTTCAAGCAAGCAAGAGCAGTTCGTGTGCACGTACAGCTGTTCAAAAAAATGCGGGGTTGAATCAGCTAAAATATGCAGTGTTCCTAGCAGAGTTAATTGTGCTTTGCCATTGCAAATTAATATTGCAGTGACAAAGGAGAATTCGGAGAGGCAGACATTTATACAGGAAAAAAAAAATACATAATCTATATAATCCATTTGTGATATAGCAAATCAATACTGGACTGTGACTGTCACACACAAAACTTATTTATGCTGCACCAAATCTCTTCTGCAGCAGCCTCATTGCTGTAGGTGTTCCTGAAGGTTGTCTGATGTTTGGGCATATGCATGGAAGTGTGAGCCCCAAAATAGGGAAGGGAAGGAAATGAGAAGTTCATAGCTCACTTCACTTTAAGAAGCCACAGCTTTGGAGAATAATAGAGCCTGTTAGCTCCCAGGTAGAGCAGATAAGGCTTCTTTTTTGTTTTCAAAGCTGTAGATGCTTAAGTAAACAAATAGCTTGTAAATTGAGTGTTGAAGATGTGCACTGGAACACAGACTCAGCCTGGAACAGGACAGAGTTTTCCAGAAACTTCTCCAATTTCGTTGCCCATGGAAAAGCAGCTACTTTTCTAGTTGCTGTGTGCTTTTTAAATAATGCAATGTGTTTGTGCTGAGCGTCTGGTACATTGCGTATTTCTAAGCTGTTGCTTTTTCTGCCCCAAGCCTCCAAGGACTGGCACCACGGTGGTCGAGAAAACATTTTATTGTGCACCGATTGTCGCATTCACTTCAAAAAATACGGAGAGCTGCCACCCATTGAGAAGCCTGTAGATCCTCCACCCTTTATGTTTAAGCCTGTCAAAGAGGAAGATGATGGACTTAGTGGAAAGCATAGCATGAGGACAAGGCGGAGTCGAGGCTCGGTAGGCTTAATACTCTTGGTTGCAGCTTGTTCTGTAAAGATGAGATGTTGTCTGGAACAAGGTAGTCAAACTTCTAAAATGATGCTTTCTCCATCTTGCTTGTTTGCCACGGTATGTGCCTGCTGCTGCATTTGTGTATCCAAGTGTGAGATTTGCTGCGGTTGAGGCTTTCTTTGGAAAAAGGAGCTGAAATGTCTCTTCTGGAAGTTCTAGTCAAACTTGTTATTTTCATGTTTTTAATGACTGGCAGTGGACTGTCATCATAACGGGGCACTCGACCAGTGTATCATTACAGATTTTGTACTAGTGTGTGTCTGTCTTCCAGCTGGATCCTGTCAGAGGTAAGCCCTTGGGCTTATTTTAAAGGAGGAGTTTTAAAAAATTAAATGCTATTCATGTGGTCTCCTCATATTACTGGAGTTAAAATCTCTTCCCTACAGAAAACTGTAGTTTGCACCTACAGTCAGTGTGCTCTGTCATAGAGTTTTTACTCGGGGTGAAATGCCGGGAGCCATACTGTGCACAAGTTGCCTGTGAGAACTCTGACAGCAGCTCTAGCTAATTTTGATGTTTGCTTTGGGTTTTGGCTGATAGAAAGCAGCATATATATTTCTTTTCCTTGCCCTCCCCTCTCTATCTTTCTGATCATGATGATATGACCATTACCTCTAAATATCTTGTGAGGCTATGCTGTCAGGGAAGGTTGGCTTCATTGTTTTTATGGTAGCCAGTCATCCAAAAAAACTGCCAACCTGGGAGGGAAACAGCATTTATTGTTGAAATATGCTCTACTGTGATTCCTTATTGAATAGTAGGAGCACATTGAAACTGATTTTTAGAAACTGGTCTTGACTGCTTGAATGCCAACAGAGAGACTTTTTTTTTAATGGAACACGAGGGTCCCCCCCTACCTCATGCACTGTGTGTGTGTGCACGCGTTTATGAAGAAAATTTAGCATGCAAACAGCAGCAGCTTTGGAACATCTTTCTAATGTTGTAATTTCTAGCAGACGCTGCTAAATAAAATAATAAGCACTTAATGGTTTTGAGTAGACAAATTAAGGATTTGCCTCCTTTTACTTCGAAGTCCAGATGAGCTTTCAAGGAAAATTGTTACAATGATTAAATGCTCTTGGTTTTTCATTTTTCAAGCTCTTGGCAGGAGTGGTCCATCTATGCCCCTGATGTAAGACAGAAAAAAGTAAAGAGGTTGGACAAATGCTGACTTTGATACGCTTTTATTTCCATTAAACAAATAGATGTCTACACTACGTAGTGGTCGTAAGAAGCAGCCAGCCAGCCCTGATGGTAGAGCCTCACCTATTAATGAAGACATCCGTTCTAGTGGCCGCAACTCTCCTAGCGCTGCCAGCACCTCCAGTAATGACAGCAAAGCAGATTCAGTGAAGAAGTCTACCAAGGTAAAATTTTCCCATTCTTCTTTTGTGTTAGGACTGGACACCTGAGGCCTCTTCAGTCGGCTAAATGAGATGCAGATTCTAGGAGGCTGGGAATCTCTCAGTGACCTAGAAATTCCTACTTGTGTGGATAAGCAAAAAATTTAATGGTGCATCTGACTGATGCTTTGTTCCTGTACATAAGGATGTGTAGTGATAAAAAACATTAAAGTATCCCCACATAACCTTACTGCTCTCATGATAAATTAATCCTTCAATTTCAGATGCAAATGCAAGCATTAGGCTCATGGAAGTAATACAGATCAGAAATGCTATATTTGAGACAAGTAGACAGTTTGGGGGATTTTTTTTTTTTTTTAAGCAGTACTTAATCTTTGTTTACAAAGGAATATGAATATGTAGTAATTGAGACTACTGTTACTGTTTTTCTGTATGTATATTTGCTTGATTTTTCAGAGCAAGCTGACAGTTTAGTCTGTTTAAATGAGTAAGTGCCTTTCCAAGAGAGTACTGAAGAAACAAAGCCAGATGAAGCGGGAAGGCTTGCCATTAAGCAGTGTGAATTGAAAAGTAGCAAGTTAAAAATAAATCTTTAAAAAAAAAAAAAGTCAAAACTGGAGTATGGAGCAAGTTTTCACATGATAAAACTGAGAACCTAGCAAAATTTGAAGTTAGGTTAGGTAATTATGTGATGTATAAAGCTGTCCCAGGCCATGAAAGAAGGTAGTAATCTTGTAATAGCTACTCACTGTTAGCCCTGTATTTGAGAGGGTATAAAAATATCCCTCTCAAAATATCAGGAGTAAAGCAAGACTTTCATTTAGTAGAAAGAGGCTTATCCTGTGCCTGTCTGCTGCAGGAATTCTTGCTCCATCCTCTGTTAACAACTGGTGTTAGTCTCCATTAGAAGGGTATACTGGGCCAGTTGATCTGGTGTGAGTTCCTGATGGATGTGGTTGTGCACAGCTGAAGGTGGAAGGACAACTGCTTTATTTAAAATATTCCTTCACTTTCAAAGCTCGAGACCACATCTGCATGACGAGGAATGCTTTACTCGACATTCCTTTTTCCTACTAGCTTGTGTCAGAAACGTGTGCAGGGTTTGTGTGCAAACTGCCCCTTGGGTTTGAGTCTGCAGAAGTAAAACCGCGGTCTGTTTTGGGTTCTGTCTTGAATTTGACCTCCAGAGGGAGTGGCTAGAGCATTACATAGGTGCAGGTCTTGTGGGAGCTGCTCCTGGCGGATGGCGGAATACAGCAGCAGCTGCAGAACAGATTCCCCTGCAACCTGTAATTGGACAGAGTGACAGATGCATGTTGGATTGTTGTTAAATACTGAAATTCTGATCAGTTCTCCTGCTCCATAGGAACCCTTCTTCTTTATTTGTATTAAATATGGTAGCACTGGCATACGCTCAATTTATTTTTGCGTTTATATCACTGGTAACTGTTGTGTTCTGCTTCATTTGTGGCAGAAGATAAAAGAAGAGGTATCTTCTCCTCTCAAGAACTCCAAGAGGCAGCGGGAGAAGGCGGCTTCTGACACAGAGGAACCTGACAGGTCCAATGCCAAAAAATCCAAAACTCAAGTGAGTCCCACAGAGGAATATTTTTCTCTTAGCAGAATGGTTTGAGAGTGGGAGGGGGTGCAAACCCAGTAACAAACAAAAAAACATGAAATCAATTTAAGCCACAGCAAATTGTAACTTAATCTGCGGCTGGAAAGCAACCCGTATTATAATGTGTTCCTTCTGTTGAAAGACAGTGGAAAGATACAGGGTAAGTCCAGATGTCTTTTTTGTTTGTTTGTTTTAATATCGTTATCAACCATATAGGAATATACTTGGATTATTTTTCACCACTCCCCCCGAATTTTTTTTAGTTGAAATTTGTTTTTTCCTCTTCTGTGGCAAGTTAGAAGACCACTACTGAAGTTCTCTTAATTTAATGGTGTCAAAGCTCAATTGAAATACTTTCAGGATGTCTTTTCAGCTCCGTGTGCCTGACCAGGTTCACTCTGTGCACAGGATTTGGGAATTTTGGCACTGAGCTTTCCATATTACAGAATCACAGAATGGTTGAGGTTGGAAGGGACGTGGAGGTCATCTAGTCCACCCCCTCTGCTCAAGCAGGGCCACCTAGAGCCAACTGTCCAGGACCATGTCCAGAAGGCTTTTGAATATCTCCACAGACGGAGAGTCCGCAGCCTCTCTGGGCAACCTGATCTATTGCTTGGTCACCCTCATAGTGAAAAAGTGTTTCATTCTGTTCAGGCACAACATCCTGCATTTCAGTTTGTGCCCATTGGCACTGGACGCTACTAAAAAGAGCCTGGCTCTGTAGTCTTTGTACCCTCCTTTTGGATATTTATGTTGCCTGTGCTGTTTTAAGTCCTGTGAGGTTCAAAGGGTGGTACTTGCACTTGGCGTTTGCTCAGCACGTGTAATAGGTTGCATCCTGTGACATGCTGGTAATGTTCTTTGTGCAGTTTTCTCATGCACGGTGGTTATTTTTCCCCGTCTCCCTGCAGGAGATCAGCAGGCCAAACTCTCCCTCGGAGGGTGAGGGTGAAGGTGAGAGCTCTGACAGCCGCAGTGTCAATGACGAAGGGAGCAGTGATCCCAAGGACATTGACCAGGATAACCGGAGCACATCGCCCAGCATCCCTAGCCCTCAAGACAATGAGAGTGACTCGGATTCATCTGCTCAACAGCAAGTGCTGCAGGCACAGCCCCAGGTGCTTCAGGCACAGAGCGGTTCTGGCCAGGCTCCTGCTCCTACGCCACCTATATCAGCCCAGTTACCCGCATCGCTGCCAGCAGCGTCGAGTGCTGCTTCAGCCCCACCACAGGTCTCGCCATCAGCATCCCAGCCCCCTAGCCAGCCCCAGGCCCCTGCGCCGCCACCTCCTCATTCCCACATACAGCAGGCCCCTGCTTTGCACCCGCAGAGACTCCCATCGCCCCACCCGCCGCTGCAGCCTTTGAGTGTGTCGCAGAGCCAGCCGACCCCTGCCTCTTCACAGCCTCACTCGCAGCCTCCGCTCCACAGCCAGGCCCCGCCTGCCCCTCACAGCCTGCAGGCCCAGCCCCTCCTGCCTCATCCTGTCCCTTCCCAGCCATTTTCCCTCCCCACTCAGTCATCTCAGTCTCAGGTTCCCCTTCAGACACAAGCACCATCTCATTCTCACTCTGCTCTCCAGGTTCAGGTAACGCAGCCTGTCCTGCCAACTGCAACCTCGCTGCAGCAGGCTCAGCCTCCGCGGGAGCAGCCCTTGCCCCCTGCACCCATGGCCATGCCTCATATCAAACCTCCCCCTACTACCCCAATCCCTCAGCTCCCCACTGCTCCATCCCACAAGCATCCTCCTCATCTCTCTGGCCCTTCTCCATTCTCAATGAACTCCAACTTGCCTCCACCACCTGCTTTAAAGCCTCTGAGCTCCCTCTCAACTCATCATCCTCCATCTGCACACCCTCCTCCTTTGCAGCTGATGCCTCAAAGCCAGCCACTGCAGTCTTCGCAAGCCCAGCCTCCTGTACTGACGCAGAGTCAGAGCCTTCCCCCACCTGCTAATCACCCCCCATCTGGACTCCACCAGGTATCCTCCCAGCCCCCCTTTTCTCAGCATCCATTTGTCCCAGGAGGCCCACCTTCCATCACCCCTCCTTCTTGCCCCTCCACTTCCACGCCACCCACTGTGCCTGGCATCCCACTTCAGACTTCCATCTCCACATCAGCAGCTTCTAGTGGAAACGTGCCGGTGGTGACAGCGTGCACGCTACCACCTATTCAAATCAAAGAAGAAATCCCAGATGAAGCTGAGGAACCAGAAAGCCCTCCCCCTCCACCCAGAAGTCCATCACCAGAACCTACTGTGGTGGATACACCAAGTCATGCTAGTCAATCAGCCAGGTATGGAGGTTGTCATCAGTGCTTCCTTAACGTGCTCTCTGTTCTTCTGTGTAGCAAGGCACTCCTAAAAGCTGAGAAATGAACTCCTGTGGGCGCTGAGTGTATTTTACCTGTGCATCTTGTCAGCCTCTCTGTCTAGCATGACTTTTGCTCTGTTTTTCTCGAAAGGTGCTGTTTCAGCCAGCATATTCAGATAGGGCATTACAGTTTGTAATTGTGAGAGGGGTTTTATACTCTGCTTGTCTGTGGAGTAATCTGGTACAATTAATTTTCTCATGGCTTTCAGGGAAGCTGGTAGTGCTATTGTATTAAGTATAGAGTGATACTTTTTTTTTTTTGTTTCCCATACAACTCTTAAATCCCATACTCTTGCATCTTTCCCAGGGTTAAGCTTTCTTTTTTGTTTCTTTCAGGTTCTATAAGCACCTGGACCGTGGCTACAATTCATGCTCAAGAGCAGACTTATACTTTATGCCTCTGGCAGGATCAAAACTGGCCAAGAAGAGAGAAGAGGCCATTGAAAAGGCCAAAAGAGAAGCAGAGCAGAAAGCCAGAGAAGAGAGGGAAAGAGAAAAAGAAAAAGAGAAGGAAAGAGAGAGGGAGCGGGAGCGGGAGAGAGAAGCAGAAAGAGCTGCGGTAGGTTTGTTTGTAGTTAAGAGCTGTTTAAGGGAGTTGGCATGGTAGGATCTGACCTGGATGGTGACTATGGCGTGCAAATCCCCAGAAGTGCTTTAAAGCATGTGCAAGCAGGTATTTGTGAACATGGGAGGAGCCTTGTGTATTAAGTGAAAGCCAGCCGGCTGTGAGCACCTCCTGGCCTGCCTGGGACTTTCTTCTCTTAAAGGAAATGGAGAGTTTCTACTCCTGGTCTGTTTCTGGTGTGTGGGAAGCCAATGCAGCTGGGGATAGCTAGGCCAAGTATTTACATTTACTTGCAGTAGAAAAGCACTCTGTGCAGATACACTGACTGCCTTTGTGTACCTTCTACTACTGTGCAGGCACAAGAGTGCTGTCTGCTGGAAAAAGGGGATCTGAAGGCTTTTTAAATTTGAAGTAAACTTAATTAACTTTTTTTATGAGGAGACCCAAGCCACAGTCTTGGTATAAAGAGCCAATACAACTAACCCATTTTTCTGTGGCCTGTCGGAAAGGAATGATTACTTCTGGGCCCACAGAATTGGTAGGTTGGCAATACATTACTGATGCTGAAAAAGAAGGTGCTAAAGTCTTCTTATTGCATGGTGCGTTTCAGCAATCTGAATCACACCTACGTGTTTCTGTAGGATTGTAAAAGTCAGGATATAGCATCTGTCCATTAAGGGATGTGTCATGTATGGGGACTTGGCTTTATTTTGGGGGTAGGGATCCTTGGGCAGTTGCATAGGTAAACTGTGCTTATTGCCCTCCCCAGAAGTGCTCTGCTGCCCTTGTACAAGAGGGGAGAGCAGGATGCAAAGTCCTGATGTGAAAAGAGTAGAATTTGTTGTGTTACACATCGTGGAGATGAGTTTCCTTGGGTTTAGTAAGTTTTAGGATAAAAGTGAATGTGGAGAGGAGAGGAAGAGCACGCTGCAAACGAGACTGGTAGTTTGTAGTGATCTGTAGCAGCCAGCTGTTGCCCATAGCTGTGACATGTACCAACTAGTTGCTGCTCTACTAACTGTAAAGCAGTTAGTGTAGCTTTGAAGCTGCCACTGCAAATTAGTTATCTGCTGGCCTACAGGATAGACAGAATCCAGTTCTTCCCCAGACCACATTGGAGCACACAACTGCAGGAGTCACAAGGCTGAACTTACCTACTCTTAGAGCTTGAAGCACAAGAAGGGAAGTGTGTGCCTACTGTGTTTTTAAGCCAAGTGTGTTGAATTAAGATTCTTTTCCCCCATTTTGTGCAGCAGAAGGTATCCAGCTCCTCCCATGAAGGCCGTCTTGGAGAGTCTCAGCTCAGCGGGCCGGCACATATGAGACCTTCATTTGAACCTCCACCAACGACCATTGCTGCTGTGCCACCCTACATTGGTCCAGATACACCTGCTTTACGAACACTAAGTGAATATGCCCGTCCTCACGTCATGTCGCCAACAAACCGTAATCATCCCTTCTTTGTCCCCCTAAACCCCACTGATCCACTTCTGGCCTACCATATGCCTGGCCTCTACAATGTGGATCCCACCATTCGGGAAAGAGAGCTGCGAGAGCGGGAAATCCGGGAGCGAGAAATCCGGGAAAGGGAGTTGAGAGAGAGGATGAAACCTGGCTTTGAGGTGAAGCCCCCAGAGCTAGATGCACTGCACCCAGCTACCAACCCCATGGAGCATTTTGCCAGGCATGGTGCACTGACTATTCCCCCAACAGCAGGACCTCACCCATTTGCTTCCTTCCATCCGGGTTTGAACCCCCTTGAAAGAGAAAGACTTGCACTGGCAGGCCCACAGTTACGGCCTGAAATGAGCTACCCTGACAGACTGGCAGCAGAGAGAATACATGCTGAGCGGATGGCATCGCTGACGAATGACCCATTGGCACGGCTCCAGATGTTCAACGTTACGCCTCACCATCACCAACATTCACACATACACTCGCATTTACACCTACATCAGCAGGATCCCTTACATCAAGGTGAGCCCAGGGAAATGGGCTAGGCAGTTTCCTAGGGAGCCAAGTGAGCTTGTTAGCAGCAGTCTGCCCAAACCAGGCAGACTGACACTGGAATTCAAGTAACAAAATCCCTGTTTTCTTGTATATGATGTGACTTCTGTACTGCATAAGGCTGTGATAACTGAAATGCAAACAATGATTTTTTGGGAGGGTGAACCAGTAACAGTGATAAAGTAAATGATGGTAACAGTACAGCGATCTTAACGTTGGGACTGCGCACTGTCACTGTAAAAGGTTTGCTGTTCTGGTTTGGGGGTTGTTGTTTGGTTTTTTTTTTTTTTTTTAAGTACTGGAGTCTTAGAGCACCACTTTGCAGTGGTGTCTGGTGTGAAGGGAATTCAGTAGGAGAGATGTCATGGGACTGGTAACACTGCTAATGCTAATAGCTGTTACATTACGAGTTATAGCTGGAAAGGCACTGAAGTTCTCCTAAGTATCATCTAAATTTATGAGTTGGCATCTTTTTAGCTACAGTGTATTCTATGTGTGGAAATTTTTTCCCAAATTTTTTAATAGTCTCAAAAATGAATTGATGCTTTGTTCATTTCTAAAGCAAGCTCCTCTGGGAGTCTGGAGTCTGGGTTCTGGAGTCTGGAAGATGAGGCACTAAGCAGGATTTTTCTGATTTTTCTGGTGGCAGACTGGAGAGAACATAGCAAGCAAGGCACCAGGTGCAGTAGCTGCTAAGTAAGAAAAAAAAAAAAGTCCAAGTGCTTAAAGTACAGCTTCTGGTGCAACTGGCTACAAATGTAGTGTTTGTGCAAGCAAATATAGCATACTTTGCCTTGGAGCAATATGCATTAAACATAGCTGGGATGTCTGCTTTTTGGAGTTTGGAAGGAATTTGAGTGCTGTTGCAGAAGCCAGATTGTATAGTAAGGAAATCAGCAGTGTCTTGTGAGGTTGTTAAGGGGCAGGGTGTTACAGGTAGGAGATGATAGCGCTGAATATCAGTGTTCTTAAAGCTGTCAGCTGTGGACTTTGGTTGAGACTGACTGCACAAGTTACAAACTGGTTCAGTTTGAGGCAGGTTTGCATACCCCATTGATAGCAGAAGAAATTTGTCACAGATCGTGTCTATACAAGGATTGTGTTGTCAGGTAAGTCACCACCTCTGTGCAGGTAAGTCTAGATACTCCCCAGTTATTTGTTCTGGACAAAAATATGGCTGGTACATTCTCACTCTCAGTCTAGCAAGAGCCTGGTGCAGACAAAGCCAAATCAATTCAGTGTCAAGTCTCTCCTACCTGTATTTGAAAAGTAATTTGGCTTTAATCTTGGATGCCAGGTTAAAATACAGTTAGGGGCTCTTGAGTGTCTCCAAGTAGTTCTTGCTTCAGAGTAACTCCATAGGTGGGTAAGGCCCTGAAATGCGTAACCTGTATGTCTCCTTAGCGTGGGGACGAATAGGGTGTGAAATGAGCACGCATTTGTGCTCTGGGCCAGGTAACAGCTGAGGGAGAATTGTGTTAGCTGTGTTGTATTCCTTTTGTTTGCGGTTCCTCGGCAATCTGCTAACAGCTTAACATGCTGAGATTTCAGATGAGCTGATGAGTAAGTATTTTTCAGGTTTTGCTGGTGTCTTTTTTCATCATATTGGTAAAGTGACATCAGAGAGGTTGTCTACAGGTGTCCCTCTCCACACAAGGATGGTGACAATGTCATCTTTTGCAAACAAAGGGGTTTTTGCTAGCTTTTGGCCTATCAAGTAGTATTGGTAAAGTCAGAAGGATGCTTAAGTGCTTCTGTACTAAAAGTTACTCGTGATCCTTCAGTTTTATGTGTGTAAAGAGGAAATAGGAGAGCGTTTTGGGGAAAATTTTTCTAAATGTTGACCATCTTTGTTGTGAAGAGATCAGAGTTCCCTTCAGAAAGAGAGAGAGATTGATAGTTAAAGAAAAACATGTTGTTTCCCTGTCACAGTGCTGCAATAAAGCATTCCACAGTTCTCTCTGACGGTTTTGTTTTTTCTTGGTGTAGTTAACGTTGTTGAGCATATTCCTTCCTCATGGTATTTGTGGGAGCAGACCGGTAATTCGAGTCACTTGCACTGATAGGCAGAAATGGGATTGCTTATTTCCAAGGAATCTCCAGAAAAATCAACTGAAATTAATTGAGTTTGTAGCGATATGTTTGAGGTAACTTGTAAAAGCCAAGAACAGGAGATTCCTAGGAGAGCAGAGAGTAGTAAAATTTGGCCCAGAGATCCAGGTGGCCTCACATATAGCAGCACTACAGAGTTGAAAATAAAGCTGATGTGGATTTGCCCAGCTGCTTATGGTTTTGGCTGGGTTTTTATCTCTTTGTGTCTTTTCTGTTTGTTGGGATAATAGTGGCCTGTTCCCCAGCCCTGTCCATGGCACAGGCATACCAACAAGCAGTTGTAGGTAGAGGTGAGAACAAGTGGCTGGGAGGTAAAGCCTGAAGAGCAGATTGCTTTTTTCAGAGTCCACCTAAGGTGTTTGACAAGGTGTTTGTGCTCTGAACACATGATAAAAAATGTAATTATGATAAGCAATTTTAAAAAAAAAAACCCAAAACTGTACAGGGGAGAGATCTTGCAAGGCTAAGTAAAGGTGAGAGCAGACCTGTGCAGCAGGATTTCTTTTTTTAAGTCTCCAGTTACTGAACAGATTTCGCAGCAACATCTCAATTTACCTATGTTAGGCTGAGCAGGTCTGATTAGCAAGCACTGCTGCAATGTATATGGGGGGGAGTGTGGAAGGAACGTCTGAAAATGAAAGCTTAAGTGGTTTAGTTACTTGATTTTTTTTAAAAATTTTTTAATTTTTTCTTCCCTACTGCTTGGTGGATTTCTTTTTCTTGTAGAAATTTAAAACCTTGGGTTGTTGCTTTAACAATTAAGACTGTTTGGTAAGCAGATGTCACTTGAAGATAGAAAAGTGGGTTTCAAACTGGATGGAGCTAAGCTCCTGGTAATTACATGCCAGTAAGGCCAAGTGCTGATCCAGCTCAAGTCTAACAGGACTTTCGATCTCCCAACAGTGAGCGATGCTTCCCAAAACAGTTGATTGCTTTCTTTTTTTCCTTCTTTTGAAGGTTCAGCAGGACCTGTTCACCCGCTGGTGGATCCTTTAGCAGCTGGACCCCATTTGGCACGTTTTCCCTACCCACCTGGGACCATCCCCAACCCATTGCTAGGGCAGCCACCTCATGAGCATGAAATGCTCCGACATCCAGTCTTTGGTGAGAGCATTTTTGTGGTCCTTTACAAAGGTTGGCTCTTCTTCTGAACTATCATCTTTTCTTCTGGGTCTTAGCATTTCTTGGGAGGGGAGTTGGTGGAGTTGAGCTGTAACTTAGGTTACAGCCAAATGTTGGTTGGTTTGGGTTTTTTTAAAAAAAAAAAAAAGGTCCATGGGACAGCTCTTTGCAGAACTCATAGCAAACAAGTGTCTAAAAATGAGCAACTCTCTCTTAGGTACTCCTTATCCACGAGATCTGCCTGGTGCTATTCCACCTCCTATGTCAGCAGCCCACCAACTGCAGGCCATGCACGCCCAGTCAGCAGAGCTGCAAAGACTGGCAATGGAGCAGCAGTGGTTGCATGGGCATCCTCACATGCATGGTGGTCATCTACCAAGTCAGGAAGATTATTACAGGTGAGAGATGCAATGAAGGCTTTTGGAGACTCAGGGGTGCTACAGCTTGCTTCATCTTTTTCTACATTCCATCTTCCTTCTTCTGAATTACTGCCTTTCTTACTGTGTGCTGAGTTACTGTCCTGATGCAGTTACGGGGGATGGTGAAGCTGTACGAAGACCTAATTTGGCCATAGGTGATAGGGCACACTGGAAGCTAGGTCCAAATTACTGGCACAGGATGTTGACTAGTTGAGTCTTACATTGCAGAATTACCTCTGATTGGGGTTTTGTAGTGTGACATTTACTACGATTGCTGCTTCCACATCTCTCTCTCTTCCTTGACAACAGTGGAGGAGGGTGGGTAAAAGCATTATGAATGAGAAGAGGGGAGAAATTCAATAAATCTTAAGAAATTACTAAGGGCAATAGGAAGTTGAAGTGTGTGGATAATACAGATCCTGCATTACCAGCTGAGAATGCCTAGACGAATCATAGGAGTTCTTTCTCCCCCGAATGCTACATGGTGTTGCTAGTAGAGTGGTCCTCTTCTTGGCCTACCTTATGTGACACCACCTTACTTCCTGTTTGGCAATGACCGCTGACAATATGTCAGCTAAGAAGAAAAAGCCACCAGCTCCTAGCAAGGGTCATTCCGCATGTCTGTGGGTAGCAAGGATATAGGAAGCAGCATATTAAACACCTGCCTTGCACTGCTTTACTCTGATGTTTCAGTCCTTGCTTCTGCTATCCAAAATTGCCTGCTGGCCTTGTGCCATGGGGGCAGCCAGTCTGCCTGAAGCTGACTGTGATATCTGCAACTGCAGATAAAGCTAAAGCGTGATGAGCTGGCACTAGTGATCTTGCTCACATGTAAGGAGCGCTTCAGTAGCAAAAGGTCATCGCTTCCTCCCACAACAGACAGCGTTATCACTGCTGTTACAATGGCTCTCATTTTTGTGCTGAAAGCTCCCAAGTCCTGTTGCAACCTCTGTTCCCTTCAGGGCACCTGGGTGAGGTTAGCAGGAAGGCAGGCTATCTCTGAAGTGTCATGACACCTCCTTCGTTTTGTTAAAATGAGTTTTCTTTTTCTTTCAGTCGACTGAAGAAAGAAGGCGACAAACAGTTGTAATAAATTATTTATTTGAAATGCTGGCTACGGAAACCCCAGTCCTTGGGAAGGAGTGGAACATTTTTACATACAATAAGAGCTACAAAAGGAAAAGAATATCTTATAAAGATTTCTTTATATATTTAAAACAGAAACAACCACCCAACAAGTAGAGACTTATCAGCATAGTGTTCATTTGTAGAGAAGATTTCTCAAGACTGGTGTGGGTCTCCCTGCATGACAACTTATTCAGAAGCCTATTGAAAATACAGGACTGTGTGGAATATTCAGAGAACTTCCTGCAATCTTGGTTTTTTTTTCTTTTCTTACTAGTTTGTTTTGAGTAGGTGCTAGAATCGGGTTCACAACACAAGTCACTGTGCGTGAAGAGACACTCAATGCATCTATAGCTATTTTAAAAAAAACAAGGATTGCAAGTAGGTGACATAACAAGCTCTGAATCCAAGTGCTATAATAATAAAAATCTACTTTTATTTTAATACATTGTAGGAAATCTTCATAATTTTAAAGAGAGCTCAGTTCTGCAGCATGGCTTTTTAAGTCTGTAAATAACTTTTTTGGGTAGAGGGGAGAAACAAAACAAAACAAAACTCCAGAAACATTTATCTTGATTTTCAGTAACATCACAAATTGTGAATTCCTACCTGGTATTGACAGAATACAGAGTTGATTTTTTAATAAAAAAATATATATATAATTATCCCTTTAATTAAAGGGAATGATGGGTATCAATAATTTCAAATGGGTAAAAGCTTGAAATTTGGTTTGATATCAACAATAAGCATTAAAGGGAGTTGCAGGGATAATGTTGCAAATGACTGTTTCTGTTCTTGGTTTTTTGGTTTGTTTGGGTTTTTTTTAGTGTTACATCTCTCTGTTCTGCAGATGATTTCTGTTGATTTGGGTTTCTCAGCAGTACAGGTGTCCCTTGGAAGTAGCTTACCCTTTTGATGCCTACTTCAAGGGTTAATTTTCAGTGTGGCCATAATATACTTCTTTCCTATTACCTTTTGAAACTTAATCTAACTACATTGGTTTTAGACTTTAGGCAAAGGTTCAAAGAAATAATCTGTTCTAAAATCTCTTTTTAAATATGTTCTGTGGCTCAAAGTAGTACAGCCAGAATTTTGTATGCATGTGCGTATTTTCGGAGGACATGCTCTTTCTGGCCTCTTACGTTTGATATGTTCTTAAGAAAAGTGGATAGGCAACTCAGTTAGTGTTCTTAAAGTTGTTTTGCAAAGACCAGTCTGTATTTCTCTGACTATTTTAGTTTTGGTTTTATAAACAAAAACTTTTTAATTGCCGCCAGTGTTCTGTATCTCAGGAACTTACTGCTTTGGGATTAACCGGATATATGGACAGTAACATTTACTGACTCCCAACACAATAGGTCCGTGCAGAATTAACTCCTGTTGGCTAGTTCCCATGTGGATGGTAAAAGGAGAGGAATACACAGAAAGCCAGTGAGCATTATTTTGGAGACAGCTCTGCTTACTGGCTAGGCAGAATTTTTTTTTTTTTACTGTTTTGCCATGGGTTTTTTTTGCCGGAGCAGAGGATGATGCAACCAATGGACACCTGAATCTGCTGGCCATTTTTTATGCTGGTGCATAACTTCCCCCCATTCTCTCTCTTAACTCACGAGTGCTCTCTCTCTGCTGTTGTAAACTGTTCAGTGTGATGGTTGTGTCATAGGACTGTACTGAGCCATGTTTGATAAACTTGTAGTTAATCATACATTCTGATGGAAGGCATGGCATTCCCAGTGCTTTATCCACCTCATGGGTCTCAAAACAGTGTCTGTGCCCGAAGATTACTGTCGGACGGTTAGTAACATCAATTTACCAATTAAAAAAATGCATTGGGGTATTGTAGGTCCACTTAAGGCAAGAGTGTATAGGAGAGAGAGGAGGACTATTTCAGCTGATGTTGATCTTCCTTTTTTTCTGTCCTCCATTCCAGATTTCTCAGTGCTAAAGAACTGCAATAGCGTTTAATCAGTCCCATCTGCTATATTTGAACTCTCTGTGAAGGTATTAGGAGGAACAGCTAGTGTTTCTGAGATTTGGAAACCATGAGGTCAATCTAGAATCGAGGATGGTAAAGTCTTCTTCAGTCAATGCCTTCAGTTGCTGTCTGCAGTGATCAGGTGAAATGGTTTTCTTCTGAGTAACAGTTTTTACTTTTGCTAACAGTGGAGTAGCTAGGAAGATCGGTCTGCTCAGCAGAGAGAGTGCCTCAGTTTACTTTAAAGGTCTGATTAGGCATATTTCAGTTAAACCTCCCCTCCTTGTTTTTACCATGTGGAATTTGGGAGTTTGGGGGAGTTCAGCCACTTCAGCCATTTCTTCTGATCCTTCTCTTTTGCTGTTATTTTTAGCTATAGTTCTTCTGAAGGAAAAAAAAAAAAAAAGCTAATTGCCTCCCATGGCCCTCTCTCTGTATTTTTTTTTTCAGCTGAAGTTTGCA
>VYZW01035648.1:57219-73450 GCA_013401315.1 Balaeniceps rex | reverse complement strand
CCGCATTCTGGTAATTTGTGGGAGTTTCTTCGTTCACATCATTCAGCAAATAAGCACTGAAATTCTTCCATTTTAGACCAGTGATTAACTACAACTTTACATGCAGTGGTTTCTGAAGCCATCTTGGTGTTCGATGCCCTGTTAAAACAACCCAGACCTTTTGATTTTCTTTAAGAAATCTCTCTTATTTTTCCTCTGTTTTGAAAGTTTATTTTTAAATTTTGCTTTAGTGTTTTTGAAACGTCTCTCTTGTTCTTTGTTGTCATGGTTGAGCTTGTTTCACTGCACCGTTAAAGCAGAGTGTACATTCTGACTGCTACATTTATATATATCTTGAAGCTTAATGTATATATGAGTAGTTTGCCATGGGATAACACAGTGTAAACAGAGTAGAAACCCAGAAATCGTGACTTCTGTGTTCTCTCCATTTGAGTATTTTGTAATTTTTTTGAAATATTTGTGGACATAAATAAAACCAAGCTACACTACAGCAGCCAGGTTTTGCCTGCAAGCGAAATGTGTCTGTTGATTGTTGTTAGTGGGAAAAGAGTTATTTTCATCTGGGATAATATGGGATGCTGGCACGGCCATCTTGTCTGTTTGAAAGCTGTCTTGTCTTTCTTGGCTTTATTTTTGCTTTCTTTGAGGTAATTTCATTTTTAATACACAGTACACAAAACACCAATATCGTGTCCAGTTCCAGAGTGTATTCTGCCTCCCTGAGGCACATATATGCTCTAGGGCCATACTGCATAACTTTGGCATGTTTTTCCATAAGTTAAGCAGTCAAATTGATAAGAATGAATGTGTAAGGATGTTTTGACTGTTGCTACCAGGGGCTTTCTGCATACAATGGTAATACACTGTAGCCACTGACCTGTCTGAGCACAAACAAGTAGTTTAAATAAAGTGTGTGGATAAGCTCTCATTGCATCAGCCGAAGAAGAGCAGAAAGATGAGAACTTATAAACCAGAGAGGGCAATTCCTCTAGTTTCAGTAGAGTAGGAAAGACTGCATGCCGTCATCTTCTTTTAAATTTTCCTGTGAACCGAAGGTGTTCCAAAGACATGCAAGGGAAAATTAAAGCGTAAGCTTGAAATTAGAAATAGTACACTATACATACCCCAGTAGCTGAGTTTTTCATGCATCTTATTTTCTAAGAGATGTTACTTTGTGCCAGTAGAGTCATCTTGCACACAACTGATACAGAGCTGGCAAGAGATGTATTCCAAAGGGATGATAATTGCAGAGAGAATGATGCACAGTAACTCATTGTCTATTCATTGCTTGCTGAAAAGCTAAAATTTGCGTTCAAATTGCATAAAGTTACATGTTTGTGTATATTTGTAATGGCTTCCTGTTTTCCATCTATCAGGGATTATAATGTATTTGTGTGAGCTAGCTGTTTGGGTGTTCCATATTTGCAGTTCATGACAATCAGCGTCTCCAAAACTTAGGAAAGTGTTGTGATGCCACAGAGAGAAGTGGTGAGTATCTTTACAGAATAAATGTTTGGTCAAAAGGGAAACGGGAAGGCTGCATTCTTCATCTTGTTCTGCTTTGGTTTTGATCTGTGATTTTTCAGAAATAGTGAGGTATTTTGACTCCAGTTCAAGCTAATCAGTGTTCTGAGTATAGCGAGAAAAGAGTGCCCTGTTGTTTGAGTGTGCTTGAAGCAGACGGAGAAGTATTCATGACAAATTGCAGGGGAGTTTGGAGCTGCATATTTGAAGAGGCTGCTCTATTTATACCCTGTGGCATTTTATAAGGGGAAGGTCAGTTCTTGTCTACTGGAATAGCTTCTGAAAGTGCTTTTTCTGAGGCTGGCTTGAACATGTGCTATGGTATTTATTTTGACATTTCTTTTGGATTTTTTAATTCCTTGTACTTACCATAGAACTTGAATGGGCTTACATTGCCCTCCCTTTCTTGTTACAGGTTCTAAGTTTCCAGACTTTAAATGATGAACCCTACAGGGACAAGGCCAAAGAGGCTTTTATTACTGGATAAATTGAACAATACAGTTCCTATTGCAATATTGGTATTGTGTTAATGATCCCTTGCCATTGCAAGGGTAAAGGCTGGAAAGCCATCTATCGCGTGGCTTTGTTATATGCGTGTTACCAGACTTCATTCTAATGTCATGTCAGCTGTAAAAAGTAACATAGGCAGTAGGGTTTCAATCCTTCCTAGGCCATGGATAGCTTTTTACAACTTACATTCATTAGGTACAGTGAGAAAAGGTGAAGCTTGGTGGCTTGTTCAGGAATTTGATTTTCAATTCTTTGAACATGAAAAAAGGTAGCTCTTACATTGCTTGTTGTGAAATTTGTATTCTTTGCAG
This sequence comes from Balaeniceps rex, assembly GCA_013401315.1. Classification (NCBI taxonomy): domain Eukaryota; kingdom Metazoa; phylum Chordata; class Aves; order Pelecaniformes; family Balaenicipitidae; genus Balaeniceps; species Balaeniceps rex. The sequence continues at coordinate 71,105 of VYZW01035648.1, read as the reverse complement.
AAGCTCCCGTGCATTGGGTTTGGTCCCTGAAGATCTTAAAGCAACTCTCTTTGAGGCAGTGGTGACGAGAGGCGGTGGGGCTGCAGGCGGGGGTGGCTGTGTGGAGCTGAGGGGCGGGGGGGGGGAGGAGGGCAGGCCCCGCCCCTGAGGGCGGTGCTGCACGCGAGCACCTGGCCTGGAAGGTTCTGGCAGCTGCTGCGAGTGATCCCCTCAGGCCAGGCGGCATGGCAGCGTGCAGGTAAGAGCCTTTCCCCTGCTGTGACAGGGAAAAGGGTGACAGAGAGGTGGTGGAAGGGAGTCTGAGGGCACAGCCCCTCCTCTGAGAGCAGCCATGACTGTTTGCCTGTGGAGGGAAGCCCAGACCTTGGGGTACACTGTCACCAGGCCCCTCCTGGCAGTGTTCCTTGATCCCAAAGGGAGCCATCTTCCCCTCTGCCCCTCCTGGTAGTGTCCCTGGGTGCCCAAAGGAGCTGGGTCCCTCTGTAATCCTCCTGGCAAGTATCCTTTGATCCCTGAGGCAGCCAGGGCCCTTGCAGTCCAGAGGCTTGTTCTGTGTGCTCAGTTCTGTCCATGTTGCTGTGACAGGTGCTCTTCCATATGTCCCAGTCAGCTGCTCCTGCGTCGGCAGATGCTTTTGCTCCCTTGCTCTCCTTTGTGACAGGTAAGCTTGAGAAAACCTTGCTGGTGTTTGTACTGGGTCTTTTTCCAGGGTAGCTTCTTACCCTAAGTGTATCAGAAAGACTCGATGTCTGATTTTGGAGGGAAAAGCCTTTTGGTTGCCCTGCATGTACAAGTCATCCTTTGCAAACTACTGTTCTGCTTGTTTCCTTTTTACTTTAATGCGAGGTAATTAAGCCTGATTTTTCTCATGGTGTTGACTTTGCAAAAAAAAAACCTGGAGCAAAAGATAAAAACATAATGCAAACCACAAATCCCAAGCAGACAATTTAACCAGGCTATTTTTTGTTCTTTACAAAACGCTCATCTCTGTATGGTAACTTGGCCCCTGCGAAATCAGCTACTTATATATAAAAAGAATGTGTTTCCCTGCCTTGTTCCTAATCCCCAATCCTCTTTCCCACTCTCTCCCTAAAGAAAAAACAAGTGAAGGAATCTGGCAAAAACCCCATTTATCTGCATAAACTCTCAGACATTTTGCAAAACTGTATTCTAAGAATGGTCATCCGTGGCACCTGACAGATATACTGGTGAGTACTGATGCAGCGCAGGTTTCTGACACAACATAAGCATGTCTTCTTGGATCTCACAAATGAGAGAAATGAGTCTTCCAAATAAACATTGTTCAAATTCACTTTCTGGTTGGATAAGTAGTGGGAAGGGTTAAGCTAATCTTGCGTTGCTGTGCAGAAGGGGGAAAAGGCACTATAAAAGATAGTACTTAGTGACTGGAGGACACTTGGCAAGTAGAAGTCGCATCCAGGACAGGATTTGGTAATTCTATTGCTTGCACATCTCTCAGGTTTTGGAAGTCAGCATATGTAAATTTTAGGGCACTAAATCAAGCCCAGCTTCAATGCAGGCATGAATAACTTTACTGATTATTAATATTAATGAAGTAGCTTTCCCTTACACCAAAACATGCTTAGGGTAGCTCAGAAGTACAGTTGTCAAAGTGAAAGACCCAGAAAAGAGTCAAGCAATTCGTCGTCTTACCCATTCTCTTACTCTGGATGACTTTATTGGGTCTTTTCAGTTTCTGAATCTTGTTGCAATTCCATTATTCGTTAGCTCCTTAAATATTTGTCCAACGTCCTTACCTGTGGCAATGTCACCAGAAAGAAGTGCGCTCTGCAAAGTTGTTGCTTCGCTTATGAATACTCCCAGCTCGCTCTATAGCTGCAAGGCTGAGTTTCCTGCACCAGGGAACATGTGTACAGGAGAGAAATTACGGAATAAATTGATGCACTGGCCTTGGAAAATAGCTGTGCGTGATGTCAATGGAGTTGTATTTCACTTTGCCTGAGGTCTTGGTTTTGCTGGAACAGACTATTAGTCAAATCTGTAAGACAGAAATTTCTCCGGCATTGCAGCTTGTTTGAATGAACCCTAATTACGAAGTCTAGGCAATTACAAAGAATCTAGTATTCTTGGCCTGGTAACATGGTTGAATGTATGCTTTCAAAATACTCAGCCACAGCTTTATGGGGGGTTTTCCTCCCTCTAAGTTGGTTTGTTTTTTTGTCATCTAACTGTCACTGTTTTAGCCTTCTTTTGGCTTCTTTCTAGTCTGTTCCTTCACAGCTTAATGCTTTTTATATAGTAGCAAATAAAATGGGTATCAGTAGCAGTATTTTAAGGAGTAAAGGAACACACTACCCAGTTTCCCTAAGAAGCTCCAGTGAGCTTCAGCACTTCGTAATACTGAGGGTTTTGTTTGTCACCGAGGGAGTATCTGTGACAATTTATTGGAAGTAGGGGGACAGGATTAACAGAGGGAATTATTTAATAGTCAAAGTGTCCATTTTGAAATACATGAATTCTCTGGGTGCTCTTTTTTTTTTTTTTTTCTGTGAAAGGGTCCACTCAACCCTGAATCTTCTAGTGGACAAAATTGCACGATGTCCAGTGTATCTGCCAGCAAGGTCTTTTTATGTTGCAAATGTTCCTCTAGCCACCGTTTGAGGAGTGGAAACACGAAGGTAAATGAGGATCATAGTTTGGACTTACTAGCACTGTATAGATACACAGCCACTAAAGATACGCACTGGGAAGTAGGGAAATACTCCCCTTCTGGCTGATGTGTCAGGAAAGATGACAAGCTCGAGGAGCATGTCAGAAGGAAGGCTGGAGAGTGTCAAGTGTTTCAACAGTTTCTGGAGCTATACCTTTGGAAATTTTGAAGGGTTTATCTTCAATACATATGCAGATCCCTGTAATACACTGTGCCCTTGTGCCAGCACGTTTTTCACTTGGTTCCTGGTGCCGCCATGTTACTTCTCAAGAAGAGAAAAACGAGTATGATGCTGATTTTGCAGAACGAGCAGATGCATGTTTGCAACTGCTGCCACAGTTTGAAAAGTGTACACGTGTCTTGTGATACAGAACTGAAACGGTTTATAAAATGATAGGGTTGACATAGAGCCTCTGTGAAGTGTCTCACCACTTGTAATAAAACAGCATTTAATTAAACATTCCATCATGTGCATGTTCTGCGCTGATGTACAGGGACCCTCCAGGTGAAGGCAGGCCATCAGGAGAGCAGCAGGGACGTTTTCTGCAGCTGCCTCAGCATATGGGGAAGCTTTGTCTGCATTTGTGTAGGTTTTAACTTGTTCTGAGATGACCTCAGACTTGGAATCTGAGCAGAATTCAGTCCCTAGGGTGGCACTGAGCTGTAAGTACTAATTCGTTCAGATGACAACACTTAAATAATCCCCTGACTATATCATACTGTCTCGGAATCTGTGACACATCTTTTCTTTACTTTGAAACTATTAATGAATTTTTTTTGTTTCTCACCCCCTTTTGATCTGCTGGACCTAGAGGGTTTCTAATCTGTCTGTCCGTCTTCATCCATCAAGCTGCTGCATTAAAGCCTGGTCTGTGCTGAGTTTTACTGTAGTGGTATCGATTAGGGAGGTGTAAATTCTTACTTTTCTTTCCCAGCTGACTGATTGCAAGATGTTTATTCCTTTGCAATAGATAAGACAGTAAAACATAATTTTATTGGCTATACTTGCATCTGTTGCTTTTATTGTTGTAACTATTATGTAGTACTGAAACAGGACAAATTTCTAGCACAGACAAGCCTTTCAACGACAGCAGCAAGAAATGCAGGTCACTTGTTGTTCATCGGCATTTCTGTGGTGGTTGGGGACATGGATGCCAAGGGCAGTGAAAATCCTTGTCAGATCTGTGCTCACTGGGGAAAAAAAACACATTAAAATAGGTACCTTTGCAAAGCACTTCCGCTCTATTAGTACTGAAGCAATGTACCATGCACTTCATTTGTCAGGTGTCTTTGAGTGTAATGAACTGAGTAAAGGCTGGAGGTAAAGCCTACATGGTGTAAATTTGTGGTGGTACTACAGTGTTTCACAGCAGCATTGAATGTAGTCCATTGTCAGTTTGTAAGGGTTCATAGCCTGGTGATAGAAACCTTGGTAACTGTTCCGTATACACAAAGCAGGGCATTTTAACAGAGTTTGTGCTGGAAAAATCAGTTTCCAGACATAAGCTCTCTGCTGTTTCTCTGTGACATGATGATACTACTCTTCTTTCACCTGTTGGCATTGCTTTGCTACAGATTATGTGATTCCAGACCACAACATGCTTGCAGTGGGACTGTAGAAATATTTTTTCCCTTTTCCTCCTGTGTTATTTAAAGCAAAGCTCCTTGACTTTACTAATGTCTTCTGGAGACAATACCTGGGGCCAGAACTGTTGGGAGGTGCTGTGACAGAAACGCCTTCATCTAAATGTAAATGTTGCTTCCCTGCCTCAGGCTGCCTTTAAGAGGCTTTTTCTGTGGGAAGCAGCTACAGAGTAATGGTCCCAATCAATTTATTCATGTCAATAAAAGGTCTTTTATATGCTTATTTGAAATGTATTGTTCTGGTGGGATAGGACCACATTTGTTTTTTAAGCAGGTGCCTCAGATGGAATGAGAAATAGGAGCATAAAGGAGAGGGAAAAGAAATTGTGTAAGGCTTGCTGCGGTTGGGGGGGCGGGGGTACAACTTGGGCTCTAGTGCAAAGGGTGGAAAGAACTAAGGTGCCTTAATAGCGGGACACAAGACAATGTGTGCTGGGTAGAAGTGGGACAGAACTCCCCTGGTGCTCCTGCCTTTGCACTGGGACAGTCTCTTCTGACTGGGGGGTTGAGTAAAGGAGTTCAGTAAGAGAGTCCCTGACAAAGATAAAGGGAAAGATTTTCTGAGTCACTTCAGTGAAGTAACATCTGCTTGTAGATGACCATCTTGGGCAAAGTCAGCTTGAAATTCTCTTGTCGTACCCCCTCCTGTCTGCTTAAAAGGGAAAGCAGGTAAAGAGGTGCCACACCAAAGTGCAAAACATAACTTTCTTTATACATTTCATATTCCACATCAAAGTGTGATTTCTGTATGTGTGTCTCCTGCCAGCACCACCTATGAGTGGTGCCTTGTATGCATGGTATTTCATTTTCTTCTAACTTTGACTTCAGTTTGAGGTAACCTTACTGTACTGTTCCTGACAGCAAGAGGCTAATAGGCATAGGCAGGTGTTGATGGCAATTTAACTTAGTCTGCCAATGGATTTCAGTTGCTGTAATCCTCCCTGCAACTCCAGGCTTTTATTTTTCTCAAACAGCATTTTGGCATTCATGACAAATTACTTAATGGCCCATTGTAAGATAACACCTGTCCCACAGGGCCTGGGCTGATGGTTTTGCACATCTGTCCGGGTGCTGTTTGGTTCTGCCACAGATCCCAGTGCTGGTGTGCTGTGCCTTGGTTTCCCTGCCTGAAAACAGAGGTAAAAGATACTGACTTGCTCTAAATTCTGGTTTTGTTCTTTGAAAAGAGGCTTGAACAGATGGATTTCTACTATTTGTATTTTTGCAATATAGATGGAAGAGAACTTAGTAAAGGGTTTTGAGACCCTTGAATCCTAATGGCTACAGAATTAATAATTGCATTTACGTGACCTCAGATGTGATTTGAACCAAGGCTGCTGGGGTTACTTACACTGCTGTGCTGCTAATAAGGTCCTGTAGTTATGTGGTGTGGGTCTGGCCCCTGATGCTCTGGAGCTGGTGCTTTGGAGGAGGCAGTAAGATAATGCTTCAATCTCCATTGCTCTTCTCCAGTGCTTCTGACCAATTACAGGTTGGAGCATGAGCATCTATTCTGAAGTGGTCCATTGTTGAGCTGCTGGTTACACCACCATAAAGGAGGAGGAATGCTGTTGAGTTCAGCTGGATTTATTTGGAGTAATTGAGGGCAATGCTTACACTATTCTACCTAAATGTGCAATCTCTGTAAGACAACGAGCTTGTTTGCACAGTGGGTGCCACGTTGCATAGTCATGTGTTTGCTCAGAGGTGCTGGGACACTACAGATGATGCAGATGATGAGCCTTTGCTGCAACATTTGGAAAGTGAAGATCTGGGCTTGCACTTCTTACATTATTACTTGTTATGTAATTACTTGTATTACTTGTTATGTCTTTGCAATGGATAAGGTCTCTGTCTTACGAAGATGGCTGTCTTTTTCTTACTGGCTGAGGAATACTAACTTTCAGGCATCTCAACTCTGTCCCCTCAGAGTGTCTAGGCATGTGGCTGCTGCTTTTTTTATCAAGTCTAACATACTGACGTGCAGTGTTCCTGCAAACTGCAATGCCCTGTGTATTTTTGCATGTGCCAGACTGAGTTCTGAGTCATGTAGAGCAGACACTCTCAGACGATGGGGGACTGGACTGTTTCTGGCTGGGCCCCCAGGGCTCTTGTCTGACTGATTTTTATTTACATATTGCAAATAAGAGAACATGAACAGTTGGCTCATGTCCCTGGCATGGATTCCTGTGCCCAGCTGGACTGCAGGGACTTGGCAAAGCTGCCTTTACAATGCCTCCTGGCTACTGGAGTGCTGGCCGTGGGGCAGGGAAACTCCCTCTTCCACCTTAGGTGGGGGAATAGAAAGGACAGTGGCATGAGAGTAGGCAACATCTGAAGGAAGACCAAGGGATGTGAGGGGAGTGGGCTTGCACTAAACAATTGTCTGGACTTCAGCCCTCAATGTGATTTGATAGTTTCCTGCAGCAGTTGGTTTCTGTCTGTGACTCACCCAGGTCTTACTCAGTCCAGATAAGCATGAGACAGCTCCTTCCCTCTTTCCAGGAGCTACCTCCCCTGGACGCTGACTGGGCTCCCCGGTGACTTGGGCCAGGCTGCAGGTTGTCGCCAGGTCCTAGGCTGTCCCTCTGTGCCCTGAGAGGCCTTGGATGCCATTGCAGTGTTTGCCACCGGATGGCAGCAGATGCTCGGAAAAAAGATTCAACGCTCAGCCTTGAGCAACTGTTTCCACGAAAACTTGAGGAACTCACAGTAATTACTGTACTGAAGTAATGGTCAAAAAGCAAGACTTCCACAAACATTGTAGCATGGGCTTCCTCGTAGCAGGGGAGAAGAGGCCTGTGAGATCCAGGACCACCTGCTCCCACACAACACTGCAAGTCTGTGGCTTTCCTTGGGTTTCATTTGTTTTGCAAAACCAAGTTTCTGTTGCCAAGATTTCCCAGCTGCTTCTCTTTTTTTACCTTCATGGCTGCGCACTGTGCACCTTTTGATTTTATCTGGCACTGCAGAATGGTTGCAATTCTTTTGTGTTGCTTGTTCCACATTAGGGGCTGGGAGACGCAGGCCCTTTAAGTGAGTTGCTCTGTGTGTGTGCGCACACATTTATATCCTGGGGGAATGCAGTCTAGGAATTTTTGTCTGGACTCTTGACCGGCTGTGTGGCCCTGTGCGAGTTGCACCACCTCCTGGTGCCTTGGTTTCCCTCCCTGCAAGTAATGCTTTTGATGCCCTTGTATGGAAACAGGGATATAAACACAAGGCAGCTGCCCTGAGAATATTTGTTTCTTTTAGATGGCCTCAACTCCAGGCTCACTCTTGAACTTGAAAAATACACAAGCCATGCAATAATATTTAATATAACAACTGCAGCTAACAACAGCCCTCTTCTTCCACACCATTCAGCAGCTGGGTGACGGCACAAGGGGTTTTCTTCTAGACTTTCTGGCTTTCTTGGTTTGACTGTTGCAGCCTCTTGAGAGCTAGCATTTGTCTGGAGGGCATGCCAGAGCGCCTGTCAGTTACTGCTGAAGATAGATGTCATTTATCAAGCAGATGTACTGCGGTGATCAATGGCTACTGTCAAACAGTATTGGTCTAGTAAGGACTAGTCTCTGTTGTATTGGTAGAGGATGCCCTACATAAAATGCTTCTGACCTTATTGATTAGTCCTCTCTTTTCTGCACATGGCACCTGCGTATCGAGAGGGGACCTATCTCAAGATGTCTTACAGGGAGTTTGGCTTTCTGAAAGTTGCCCTTGTAGTAATCCTGTCTCAGAGTGGGTGCCAAGTTCCTGGTGTCGGAGCAGTAAGGGGCTTGTGGAGTATGTCCAAAACTGGTGTGCATGGACTGTGCTTGGGCACAGCTTCAACCTGTAAGCGCCTGCAAATGTGGAGCCAGGGCTCCTTATTACCCAGCCTGCATCTGTGGCAGCCCAAACCCTGCCCTTTACATTATGCGCCGCCCTGACAGTCTGCAGGACTAAGAAGTGGTAAAGGAGGTCAGAGCTCCAAGTTTGTTTGATCTGTTTGGCAGATAGGGCATTTGTTTTCTGATCTGGCTGCTCCAGTCAATGGCACTAGCATTTTCTGTTGAGGTCAACGTCCAACTTCATTGAAAGTCTCCGAGGATCTGGGTGGCAAATGAAGTGAAAGCACTGGCCATTGCACTGCAATGCATGGAGGCAGAAAGGCAGGCAGTGAAATAATGTGGCAGGCAGGAGTGTTACGTGGGATGCAGAGGGTTCCTGGGGGCAGGCAGGAAGAGGACTACTTTTCTCCTACGTGGCAAATACTTTGTCTGTGAAAAATCAATTTTAAAAGACAGAGAATGATAGTAGGGGCCCACTTTGACAGTTCCTGCCATGTCCCCCCATTATTTCCCTGCCCTCAAGCCCTCCAAACCTTACAGTGTTGCAGAGCTCCCCTAAAAGTGGTTCTCCCTCAAGGGTAGAAGTTGGGATAAGATTGTTTGATAGAATAAAATGTTTCAGTTCAGAGACAGATGTGGAGTCTTTCTGCAGCTCTGGACTTGCTCTAATGTGAGCCATATTGCTTCCAAGCATGTCATGGTCAAGAATACTTGAGGATGTGACTTGGTCACAAATGCCATGCAACTCTATGCTGAGACGGTTCATTCCAAATAGCAAACTGTGGTCTTCACTGCCTCCGCTCTGTGCACAGCAGTGAGGTCAGGTTTTGGTGTCAGCTCAGCCTGTCACCAAATTTCCTGGCTGCAGATGATACCTGTGTGTCTGAACATGAAATACGCAATAATACTTTGTGTAACTCTTTGTATGTAAAGGTTAAGAGATTGTGGCTAGCTGACAATATCTAAGAATTATTTAAAGTAAATTAATTAAGGTAGTAATTAGCTATGTTATACAATATCTCTAATTACTTGTGTTAGGCAAGCTCTTTGGGGGTAGGAGTGGTGCCTTGCCTGTATTAAGAATGCCAGCAGCACTTTGCCAATGCTACAGAAAACAAATTGTGAGGGAACGGGAGCTCAGAGCATCTAACTGTGTTGCTCTAAGTCCCTGGGGGAGGCAGAGGGAACTGACAGCAGGTGCCTGGCTCCTGCCTCCTTCAGTGGTCTGTGTTTATATATAAACGTGTAGCTTGTGTGTGTATAGCACTGCTTATGCATGCAAATCTGCCAGCAAAATGTCCATAGGGGCTGGTCTGGGTGTTGATTCCAATCATTGAAATGCCTTTTCTCTTTGTCCCAGCTTCTTTTTGTCCTGTCTCTTAGCTTATTAGGACAAAGGTCTGTGCTTATCAGGTTGTCTGATCTTGGGTTTTCCAAGGAAAGCAGGCTCTGTCTCCCAGGTGGGGGAGTGCTATTGCAATCTTCTTGGCACCTTTTCTGAAGACCAGGGCACCGACCCTTTGCAAATAATGTCATAAAGGGAGAGGAAATCCTTTGAGTTGGATCCCTTTTTAATTTCTTCTAACCCATCGGTCTAGAGGTTGTTCATTGCAGTGTGTCTCCAGCCCTAGCTCTCTGTATGGAAGCGTTTCATGACCTTTCTCCATGCATCTATTTTGCTGGGGAGCTCCAGGATTTGAGAGAACTTGGCTACAGCAACGTGCTCTCCCAAGTGCTCTGTACTGATGACAGGCCCTGTGAAGGCCAGGGAAAGCTCCAGCTCGGTTTTTCATTACGGCCGTTTCTGGAGCTGTTCCTTGAGCTCCTGTGGGATGAAGGGCATGGGGAAATCAGATCACAAACTTTGCTTTTAAAGGGAGAAACACAACCTGTTCTGCCTTAGTGAAATACCCATCAGCACCCCTGAAAGGCAGGGAAAAACATGTTACAAGTTCAAGGACAAGGCTAAATGTTGTCCAGCTGGACTGCAGTCAAAGCAGCCAAGCCTAATAGAGCCTCTAGGCTTGTTTGAAATGCTAGGTTTGTTGTAGCTGCAAAGGCCAGTTTTACAACCTGGTCAGCAACTAGTATGTACTCTTGCATAGTGTGTGAGTGTAGGGGAGCTCGGGTGTCATAGATACTTGGAGTTGTAAAGTCATCTGGCTACAAGTGCCAGAAGTGTCTCTTAAGGCTTAGTTGCTCAGTCAGAAGTGTTTAGCTTTGTTCTTTCTATGAGGTTTTGTTCCAAGACAGCAATGAGGAGTATGCCTTGTCACTTCTGTGAGTAGACAGGAACAAATGGCCCAGGGACAGGAGTTTGCAGTAAGGTCCAGAATCAGTCAGCAGCCCTGGCTGCTTCTATATTTCTTTGATTCAAAATCAAGAAGGTAGTCTCTGCCCCATTTTTAAGTCTGCTTGTACTAAAAATGGCCCCTCTGGATCAGTTCGTGGTATTTTGTAGCAGTTTGGAAGGGCTGGAAGTCTACACCTCTTCTGCTTGAACCTGTAAGTGGTTTGTGGCCAGAGGTCACTGACAGCCCTGCAGGTACCTCTGCCAATATTCACCAGCATGGGGGAGGGAGAGGAGAAGGTGGAGAAATAGATGTGGAGAAGCTGAGATGCTGTCACTCATATCCTTTGTTTCTGTCACTGGCCCAGACAATTCCTAGCATGCATGTGTTTTGCACCTGCTTTTTTTTCCTAGACTGTTCGAACTTGTGACCTATTCTGACTGAATTGCTTGAGCACAGAACAACGGGACGTTAGCAGAGGACTTAGAGGTATGTGCTGGGACATGGAATGAAATATAATGTGCCTGCTTTTCAAACCTTTAGTTGCAGCAGAGCAGAACCATCCATGTACAAGGTCTTTCTGCAAAGATGTCCTCAGACCTGGGGCAAGGAGCAGGAAGTCAAGAGCTGGTGTATATGTTGGTGTAGTCTGTCATGACTGACTGAATCCCAGCCAGGTGGAAGTCAATCCAGAGCAGCCAAAAGCAAACCACCTGATTACACCACAAAGGAACTTGGAATGAACCAGCATGTTGCTAAGAAAGAGCCTTCCTTGTCTTTCATGTTGTCCTCACAGCNCAAGGCTAAATGTTGTCCAGCTGGACTGCAGTCAAAGCAGCCAAGCCTAATAGAGCCTCTAGGCTTGTTTGAAATGCTAGGTTTGTTGTAGCTGCAAAGGCCAGTTTTACAACCTGGTCAGCAACTAGTATGTACTCTTGCATAGTGTGTGAGTGTAGGGGAGCTCGGGTGTCATAGATACTTGGAGTTGTAAAGTCATCTGGCTACAAGTGCCAGAAGTGTCTCTTAAGGCTTAGTTGCTCAGTCAGAAGTGTTTAGCTTTGTTCTTTCTATGAGGTTTTGTTCCAAGACAGCAATGAGGAGTATGCCTTGTCACTTCTGTGAGTAGACAGGAACAAATGGCCCAGGGACAGGAGTTTGCAGTAAGGTCCAGAATCAGTCAGCAGCCCTGGCTGCTTCTATATTTCTTTGATTCAAAATCAAGAAGGTAGTCTCTGCCCCATTTTTAAGTCTGCTTGTACTAAAAATGGCCCCTCTGGATCAGTTCGTGGTATTTTGTAGCAGTTTGGAAGGGCTGGAAGTCTACACCTCTTCTGCTTGAACCTGTAAGTGGTTTGTGGCCAGAGGTCACTGACAGCCCTGCAGGTACCTCTGCCAATATTCACCAGCATGGGGGAGGGAGAGGAGAAGGTGGAGAAATAGATGTGGAGAAGCTGAGATGCTGTCACTCATATCCTTTGTTTCTGTCACTGGCCCAGACAATTCCTAGCATGCATGTGTTTTGCACCTGCTTTTTTTTCCTAGACTGTTCGAACTTGTGACCTATTCTGACTGAATTGCTTGAGCACAGAACAACGGGACGTTAGCAGAGGACTTAGAGGTATGTGCTGGGACATGGAATGAAATATAATGTGCCTGCTTTTCAAACCTTTAGTTGCAGCAGAGCAGAACCATCCATGTACAAGGTCTTTCTGCAAAGATGTCCTCAGACCTGGGGCAAGGAGCAGGAAGTCAAGAGCTGGTGTATATGTTGGTGTAGTCTGTCATGACTGACTGAATCCCAGCCAGGTGGAAGTCAATCCAGAGCAGCCAAAAGCAAACCACCTGATTACACCACAAAGGAACTTGGAATGAACCAGCATGTTGCTAAGAAAGAGCCTTCCTTGTCTTTCATGTTGTCATCACAGCCAGGTGTTAACCCTCTCCCCACCAACCCTGCCAAGTATGTGGGACAGTTTAAGCTGTGCCCTTTGATATTTAGCATCTCCTATGCTAGGGGCCTATGTTTGTAAAGTGAGAAAGAGCAAGACCCTTGGCCTTCTGCCCAGCATGTGCACGGCATCCAGCTGGTGACTTTGCAGCTTTTAATGCAATCTTTGGTGAGGAGATAAATGACAGCAGCCCATTCTGCCATGCACTAAGGAGTACATCTCCCTCATCCCCCATGCAGGAATGCTAGAGCTTGTAGATTTCTCCTCTTAACTTGCCATTACTGTTTGGTGGCAAAAGGTGATTTGACTGGAACCGGACTCACAAATCACTCATTTGTTTCCTGTGAAGAACTGCTCTGTGGGGTCTACTCGAGAGTCTACCCTGCAGCCCACCTGCTCAGCTCCTTGTCTTTTGCAGTGTTGCTGGTGGGGAACAACTCATTCATGTCATTCTGAATGCTTGTGGAGGAATGAAAAAATTTATGACCTTCTCCCCTACTCCCTATCCACCTCTACTGTTTTTGTCCCCCCCCCCCCCTCTGCTTTCCCAGAGCTGGAAGGTCAGAAGTTTAAATCCTGCTTTGAGCCACTCCTGAGTTGCTACCAGCTCCTACACATAGCTTCTGCTGGTTGCATTTTAACTATTTCCCTGGAAACAAGCCTACTTAGATGACTTTGTCATGTATCCATATATAAAAGCATCCTTAGAAGGGCCTCCTTTGAGTTGCCTTTTCTGTAGAGTTGGCCAAACTTTTCTTATCATCTCCTGCAACAGATCAGAAGGGTTAATTCTGTTTAATGACTGAATTCACTAGGTGAAATACAGCGCTTTGTTCACTTGTCTAAGATCTGCTGTACTGTAAATACCTTTTTCAGTATGAAAGTCCCTTCTGCCATTTCTGATGTCCCTGGTCCAATACCAATATTGATTTTTTATATACAGGGAGCAAGATTTACTGCTTATTTTCTGGAGACGTTTCCTTGCACTGCAGTACTATCTTTCTAGCTTCCAGAAATGCCCTTTCATTTAGCTTTTACTGCAAGGCCCCCAACCACTATCTGGCTCCTGGCAAGTCCCCCGCATTCTACATTCACAGCTTCACCTCACTCTTGTCCTGAAGATGCAAAAAAAGTGCCAACCATGGATTCAGCCTGAAAAGGAAATTCAAAGTCTGCGGTTTTGGCTGGCAAAACTTCTTAACAGTATCACAAGCAGAGAGATGACTTTGAGAATCAACAAGATTCCACCCTGAGTCAGTAACCAGCTTTTTGAAACAGACCAGAGAGAGGGGAAGAGAAATAGTTCCCCTTACGTGTCTTCCTTTGGCTTTTGCCGCATCAATATATGGGCTTGGCCAATCTTTTGTTATCTTCTGCTTTCAGTGGAATGCAATATTAATTCTGCTTGCTGATACTTGGACTGGGGGCTAAAATATATCTGTTCAAGTGCTATGGTCTTTGGACAATCTATATGGAC
>VYZW01035648.1:39630-53804 GCA_013401315.1 Balaeniceps rex | reverse complement strand
CTGTGCTAAGGGGGTTTGTTCTGGGTGGGTGAACAGGCTGGCCCACTCTTTCAAGACTGTCAGAAAAAGCAATGGTAAGATGTTTCTATAAAGGGTGCGAAGGGGGAAGGTTTTGTCTTGGTTTTCAGTCTGTGGGTTCCAAAAACATACAGTTCAATGAAAGTAAAAATGCTCAGTGAAAAGTGGAGACATCGAGGTGTCTCATAATGTACAGACATTTGGAGGTGACAGGATATCTTGTACTGGCTGATTTCATGGAGAACCGCTAGGTGGGGTAAAACAAGGTCAAACAAGTCCTTCTAGGGCAAAAGAGCAGTTAAAAAAATCATTTTGGTTCTTAACAGGAAGGCAGTGAAGCGACTAAAAAGCGGGTGTGATATGTTGAGATAATCTAATATAAGAAAGTACCCTGGAGGCAGAAGAAGCCATGTTTAAAACCATCAGCAGCCACTGGAAAGCCTTATCAGGAACAGCAGGAAGTTGGAATAATCAATCCTAGAAGGAACACAGTTCACTGCTGCAGCAGGTAAAGCTATGAAATATTTCACATCTTGGTAATGTGACTTGGATTGTCCAAAACCCAGCAGCTGGACAAGACTTAAAAAAACCAACTGACCAAACAAAAAACGCCAAACAAACAAAAAGAAAAAAAAAAAAAGAAAAAAAAAAAACAAAACAAAACCAAACCCCAACCTTGACTGTCTACTGTCGTTAAGGGTCACATGCCACTTTTCGCAAGAGATCTCTGAATCCAGATGCTGGAAAGTAAAGATATGTTCTGCCAAAGAGCTTGGCTAGTTACATGAAAGATGCACTATCCAGTTATTGTGTTAAACTGGCACGGGATGTTGAGGTTTTCTGTTAAGAACTGCTGTACCTACTGTTGCAGCTGTGAAAGAATCATTTTCCTGTAAGATGCTTTGAGACGTGTGAGGATAGACTTTTTTTAATTGGTATGTTCAGACTTGTGAGACAGACAACTTCATGAAGATTTCCCAACCTCCTAGCAATCAGCAAAGTCTGGTCAGTGGCTGTTGCAAAGAAGGAGCAGCTCATTTTTCTCGTTCTATCTTTATTGTTCACTTCAGGGATAAAACCGAGATAAAATAGCTACAGGTGCTGGGCGAAATGCAGCAACTGGTGACTCCCTAACTTGGAATCCAAAGTGGAGCAAATCAAAACAGGCTTATGTGATTTGCAACTTGAACTTACTTAGGACTCCTGAAGATTTGTGACTTAGAATTACAAAGCAAAGATTCAGATTAGCCTTGCCTTCCTTCTACCGCTGCACAGTCTTTGGTGCAAGGATTCCTCTCTGGGTGCTAAGAGTGCCTGGGTTGGTTAGACCTCCTTCTTGATATGTGCTGAAGTAAGACACATTAGTGTTGTGTATTACACTGGAAATGTTTTAACCAATTGTGTTCCTTAGGCAGGTAAGCACTACCCTTGTTCATTTTCACAAGTCTCAACCTTGTATGTATGTATATATAAATAGTGTGTATGCATAGACAAATACTTAAATATTTGTATGTATCTATGTTCACAAATATAAATATGTAGAAGAAAGATCAAAAACCTGCTGATTGAAGGAGTAGGAGTCAGACAAGGGAGGGAGGATCTGGTTGTGTAGTGCAGAGGTGAGAGAAGCTTTTCCAGGCCTGCTAGAGGAAACAGATAAGACAAACCATCAACTTTAGAGCACTAAAAGGCAGTGAGCACTGGCATATCTAAGCTTTCAGCCAGTGCTCTGATCGTGGCATGACGGAAATGGGACAGAAGTTCGGTATTACCACTGGCTGAGCACAGGATAATGAGGGCACAGACAACCACAGCTGGGCTCATTAGCCATTCTGCTGCCCAATTAGGCTAGGAGCTAATTGCTCATTAACGAGACCATACCTGCTGAGGCAGCTGGGCTTCCCTAGAATTCACGGCTGGAGCCACAGCAGAGACTGGGGAGAACAGAAGCAAGATTTGAAACCAAGGAAATGGAAAAACTCGTCTGCCACTGAGGAAGGTTTTTGCTGCCTCTGCCGCCACTCCCTGGGGACACTAGTTCGATTCCTGGCACTGCTGCTGCCTGAAAGGCATGTCAATTAGCCCTGAGCTCCCACTGAAGGCTTCCTCTTCCTGGCATCCTACAGTCCGACGACGTGGAAAAGGAGTGGCTGAGGCAAAGATGCTGGGGAGTTTAAGGTGGAGGGTTATTCTGACCTATATTTCTCTCCTGAACATTTTCTGGAGAGAAGCCAAGTTTCTGACTAAGAGGAGGAAGTGTGGTGATTTGAAACACAACAATCACAAACAAGGGTCATCAATAGGATGTTGGAAAAAGCAAATTGCGATACTCTAGTCAAGTCCATCTCTGCAGGATATAGGCTGTATCAGCGGCCCCAGCAACATCTTCTGGAAAATGAAAGCTGGAAGCAATAATGTGCTTAACAGCACACACATCAGCTGTGTTTTGACACAGACTTGTTTTATTTAGCAGTGAAAGCATAGCACCAGTGAAAGCCTTTTACGTATGTCCAAAGGTTATCTACAACACAAATAAGTATGACAGTCCATTGCCCACACACTAGGCAGAGGCATTTGAGATGAGGATTTCCTGCCTAACACTGGAGAAAGGACTTTCATTAACACAGAGGAGTTTTCTGTATATGCCCTGACATACCGTGATGGAGGTCTGGGCTGGGTTTAGTTATGAGTTTGTTACTTCTTTTCCCTTTATTCTTTTTCCCACTGTTCTCTATAGTGTTGTTTTGATGATTTAGGCATTTTTTTTTTTACACTAAAACAACATAGGGGAATGTTTCAGCGTGGTCCCAAGTTTAGGTGGTGGGTTTTTGCATGTGATGTTGGCACAAAAACGGGCTGCTTTTTACCTGGCTGTGAGTAGTATGTAAATAGTGGACATGAGAGAGATGTATTGCCTGTGTTACTAGGCCAGTTCTGCACTCTGGCCTGGTTGCTATTGGAATGAGTGTACTGGGCTCCAGCAGAATACTGGGTTAAGACCCTGCCTTGGTTTCAGTGGGTATGGGTGAAATAAAGTGAATGCAAATAGTTTTAAATTGTGAATGTGTATGGGACACTAGCTGGTAAAGGAGCATACAGGATGATGGCGTTTAGCAATTCCCAGCTTCAGTGATTTTATGTTAAATCTCAAAGATCTCGCTATCTTATTATTCTTTTTACTAAGGATAGAAAATTCTATTGTCCCCTATGAATAGGTGAAGAATTTGAGGCATGGAGTCAGGGAAGATCTTGTATGCAATGCATGATAGAGCTTGAAGACCCAGTCATTGCAAAGACACATCATACAGTAAAGAACCAGGCCTTTACTATGAGACATAACTGAATAGCTTCCTTTTCTCAGTGGCAGGATTAAAACCAAATGGTTTTATTCAATCAAAATAAGCCAAATATTGTCCGAGTCTTATTTATACAGCATCTCTCAAAAAAACTCCATTCCAAGTAATTCACTAGTCAGCTCCATAGTGACATTGGTGAGGAACAGATACTGGTAGGGAGATATGAGGAGGGAATGATATAAGAGAGATTTTGGGAAGGTGTTTCAGAGCTGCAGTGTAGAATGCTCCTAAATGCATGATAGTACAGTGTACAACCATGAATGCAGATGAATGAGCAGGGAGTGATTTTTCAGGTGGCTAAATTCCACTTTTGGAAGATTTTGCTTAAAAATCATCAAAAGTCAGTGCTCTTCAGTCCCTGCAGTGCCATGTTTCTCTGAGAAATGGGATTTCAGTCCCACAAATGTTTTGCCACTGTTGAGTTATTACTTCAGGTCTATTAGGTGAGCGTACTGAAAGCCTGTGGAGTGGTTTTGAAAACCAGCAGTGCAGTAATTGGGCTGGCTCCTACAGTAGCTCAGGAGCCAGTAGTGCTGTTTAGGCGTCAGAAGGGGATGGGTGCCCAGCCTTTTTTTGTAGCATTGCATATCTTTTGTCCACTCACCATAACTTTGTATTTTCCATTCGCCCCAAGCTATACTTGGTGGGGGCTGGAGGCCATCTGAGAGCAGCAATGGGATTAATGCACAAACATCCTATTTTAGTTTGCAGCCTCTTTGTCTCAAAGGGAAGTAGAGAACAACTGGCTTGGGCTTCACACTCCTGTGTCTTTTGGAGCAGGCCCATGTGCTCTTTCTGTGAAGAGGTGGCTGCAGGAGAGGGAATGGGGAGAGAAGGAATGCATTTCTCATTATGTGCTGCAGCCTCTCTGCTCTGGCAGCCTGAGAAGAGAAATTTTCTCTCCCTCCCCAGGCCCTCTACCCCCTGCAGCTTCCTGATTATTTTTGGCTGAGGTGGAAAGCGCAGCCCTAGCATTTTTCCCATAGGGGAGTGACCAAAGCAGGAGGGGAGTGAAGCCTAGGCTGTTCTCTTTGTGCTCTTTCAATTAATAGCCACGCTTTTGCATGTCTATAGCTCCTTTCCTCTGAGTACACCAAAGAGCTTTAAGAGCTATTAGGTCCTCCCAGCCGACTGTGGTCACCCTCACCTCTGCTTAGCAGAAGGGGTGAAACTGAGGCACAGAGACTTACTGAAAGTCACACAGGGAGGCTGTGACTTTCCATCTACTTTGCTTAGGCTTTTTTCCTCAGGCTCTTTTCATGCTGTTGAAGGCCCTTATTCCCTGCTCTGACTCTGTTGTGCTATGGTTCCCTCCTGGCTGCGTGGTGCTGTCGGTGATGCCTGCAGGGCATTGCTACAACTTCTGAACTGGAAGGTTTCTCTGGGTTGTGCCTTCAGTGGTCTCTTAAAATACTTCTTGAAAAGCTGGCTCTGCCAGGCATAGGGTTGTAGCTTTTGAGGAATAGTGGCATGTATGTGGGAGTCAATTTGATGACAGAACATCCACAGAATTTGCATTTAGAAAGCCGAGTGGAGAAGAAAGTTGTGCAGAAGTGGGGTCAAGGACATCCCAATGAGCATGTGAGTGGTGTCTACTCCCACTCATAGAAACCAGCACCCTGTGTGCAGGGTTAAAGCACAGAGTCAGATTTCCCAGGTTCTCCCCTCTCCACTCCCCTCACTGCCACAAGGCAAACTCCCTGTGCTCGGGAGCAGCCTGGCTTGTTTTCTCAGCTAATAGAAAGCACATGAGGAGCACAGTCAGGCATGGTGACAGCTGTTGGGAATGATTCATTTGGGACACAAATGGGAATCTAGTGCTGGTTGATCCCTGGGCAGAGCCTGTCCACTGCTCCAGGCCTTTCCAGGGGGTGACTACGAACTCCGGAGCCCCCCCTCCAGCCCCGGCAGTGACTCACTTCCTCCGGCCTTGGCAGAAGCTCTGTGCAGGAGGGCCAATTTAGATGCTTTGGGGCATTAAGCCTCCCAGACCTCTTCTTTCCTCTCCCCTGCCCCTTCTGAATCTGGCTTGTTCTACTCTTGAGGGCAGAGTCCATCCATGTTTGATCTGTGGGGCCAGGAGGGGAAGCTGCACAAAGGTCTCCAGCCAGAAGTAAATAGCATGTTGAAACGTATTCAAGCCAGCAACAATGCAAACTGCATTGGAAAAAGCGGAATACATGTACTGGCTGGGAAGTCACCGAGTGTGTGCAGCTAAAGGAGGCGGGGGGGGTAAGCTACTGATCATACATCCTGGTTTCTAGGGTTTATTTACTGTTTGTTCGCATCCCTTGCTGGCCCCTGTTAATTTCCTGTTGCCTTCCAGGACCAATACACAGTCCTTAGATGGTAAAGGCTGTCTGTGAGATGGCCTGGATTGGGTTTTACTTTTTCTTACTACTTGTCTAACAGATTTAGTGCTTGTTCTAAAGTCTGATGTGCTTTGAAGCAGTGAAGTCTAGAATGGCAAGGCTGGAGCATCTCGGGGCGTTGAGAGTCCTGGCTTTCTCTGAAGGGCAACCTGATTTTTTCCATCCTGACACACTAGATCCCAAATTCCCAGGGTTTGGTTTGCATATGGTGCAAGCTGCCTGTACCCTGCACTTGCAGATCTGCTTGCTGGTCTGTGACCCAGCCAGCCCTCTGTTGCTCCTGCCATTCTCTCTCTCAGTGTGCCAGCAGGCTGGCAATTACTGGAGCAGAAGAGACAGGCGGAGATGCCACAGCTCTGGCAGCAGCAGGCAGAGCAAGTGAGAAAGGAGCTTAGGAGTGAGAGCATGTTCCTCCTTGACCTCTCTGAAGGCTTGGCAATAAAACAAATATTTGGAAAGACCCCTAGATCCAGGCGCCGTCTCTATTTAAAGCAGGAGGGCTCTGTTTTAGGAAGTCTGGCTGTGTATGCAGAAAAACTGAGGGAGGGGCTGGGAGGATGGTGACACCTGCTCCCCTCTTGGGACACTTCGGTCTCCCATGGCTGCACTCCAGAGCCATGTGTCACCCAGAGGAATTTGAACCGTGGGATGTGAAGCCTGGATGGCGCCACTGTGGCCCCGTCATGGGGACAAACTCTGAAATTGGACCCTCCACCCCCTTGCTCCAGCAGACTGTCCTGGCTGCCTCAGCAGACAGAGCTGGCTGCGCCCCGGGCAGAATTGCTAGGCTGGTCATGGATGTCTCTTCCCCCACCCCCTGCACCCCTTTAGCTGCCGCCCATCCTCCTCCCCTTCTTCCATCGCCCTTGCCCTTTTGCACTGACGCTGCCCTTGGAATCAGGCCTGGCAGGTGGGATGTTGTCACCGGGGCTGGCGCAATATGGCACAGCTGAAAAGCGCTTGCATCTTGCCTCCTTCCTGAAAACCCTCGCATTCCTTTTGTGGCCTCTGGGCTGCCTGGATACCACACTCAGCTGTCATGGGATAATAGCCGTTGAGTCCTAATTACAAATCTCCCCAGCATGATCAGAGGGCGGCTGGGCAGTTCCATCTGGATTGTCTCTCTGGGACTGCAGTGGGGGGGGCTGAAAGGGGAGGGAGTGTAGGAGAAATGCTACACAAATGTCGTGATACTCAGAAGCATCTAGGCCTCCAGCCTGAGACAAAAATAATCAGTCAGCTTCAGGGGGCATGGGGCCGCAGGGAGGTTTGCTGAAGCAGAGGCTCTGCAGCGGAACATAATGAGATGTGCATACCTCACCCAGCCTAGCACAACCCTGCGCACACTGAATTGGAAAGGGCAGATGGACTTGATCCCAAAGCATCTCCAGGGGTCCATCCATCAATCCCTCTTGAGCTCCCCCTGGACTTCCTAGAGTGAGGGGGGAAGCTAAAGAGGTTTCATTAGCTGTAGCATCTCCAGTGGAGACTTTGCAAGACTTGCAGAATCTCCATGACAAAGCACCAACTGTGCATGAAGGTACCTGCAGCGAGGCTTCCCTTGCTGCCTCTATCCAGCCAGCTGACTCCTCAAGGAATGGGGAGCTCCCAGAACATGTGCTGTTTGCTTTCCCTAGTGGCTGGAACTGGCTGGACTATAATGGTGCTGCTCAGAAAAGGAAGCATGTGGAAGAAGGTGCCTCCCAAGTGCATTATTGTTGAATGATAAGGCTCGCTTTGGAACTCTCCATTCCTGAGAGAAAAGACCTCTTGTCCTGGAGGATTTTGGAGTGACAAACGATCAGGCCTCCTGGTATTTCACCCAAATCAGGAGTTAAATGTAGACAGGGGGAGAAGGCAGCTCAGAACAGAGTGGGGAGAGACACCTTGAGGGCTGGGACTTGTTGAGCAAGGGGCAAAAGAGGAGAGGTGTAGTTTTGTGTGCTAGTCCATGCCATGTTGGTGAAGTGGACCATTACTCCCCGCAAGCTCGTATTTTTAATTGCTGTGTACACTGAGGACAATAGTGAGAGGGATACTTTGACACTTACCCATATGATGCTATTTTCTTGATATTAAGAGGCATGGTTCATTTAAAACCTGTGCAAGAATAATACATGCGACTCTCACAAGGCATCAAAGGGTCAAAAAATGAATGTGTGGCAGGGACTGATCAGTCCTCTGGGGGCTAATGCAGAATGGCAGTTCCTCTGCTTGGCTTCCCGCTTGTGCACCACCTCTTTCCCCCCCCAACCTCCCCTCACCCTGACTCCCTGCAGGGCTCTTCTTCCCGGGAGTTATCCGAGGCCAGCAATGTGGCAGTCATTGCTGCCGCCACCGCTTCTGCTCCTCTTCCGCTGAGTTTAACCCAAGGTCAAGCAACATCATGGCATTTGCAGCCTCGTGAGTTCTTGAGAGATTTAATTTTCAAAGCGTTCCCAACATCCCCTGGGATAGACCTTGGCTGAGGTCCAAGGCCTGTGACTGCCAAAAGGAACTGTACTAGGCCAGACCAACAATAATAGCTTGCTTGCTCTATTCCAGCAAAGAAAGAAAGAAAAGAGAAGCAGTGGGGAAGAAGGGGAGGGGACCCAAGGCCCTTTTGGCCTTAAGCAGGCTTAGTGATGCCTGCAGCAAAGTACCGTTGACACGATAATAAAGCACACGAGGATGAGATGCATGTGTACAGAGTCTTGCCCCATCAAAGACAGCTGCTGAAAATCTGCTGCCCAGCGCAGAGGGGTTTGTGTGTGTGTCTATAGGAGGAAAGAGAGTTTCCAGGGATTTTTCTCTTGGAAAACAGAGAAGGGGCTGCTTTTGGTGCTGAGGGAAGCAATGGGCTTACCAGCGTGGCTATGGCCAGATAACATGTAGAGAAGCACTGGAGCAACTTTTATCTCTACTCAGCCAGTGGGCTTTGCCAGAGGCCTCAGTCCTGAGCCCTAACATCATCTGCTGTTCCAGCTTCAGGCTCCTCAAACATGAATCTTTTGAAATGCTTCCAACCTGGTTTGCTACCCTGGCTCTTTCAGTCCAAAGAGGCAGCTCAGCCCTGATGCATAACTTTCTGCTGTTCCCACACTGGATTCCCCCTTTCAGACCCACTGTATTTCACTTCTGTTTCTGGGACTCTAACCTCCTCTCACTCTGGGTTCTTGCAGTCCCTCTTTTCTTATGGTTCTCAGTCTAGTGCAGCAGCAGCAGTTCAAAGAATAGCAAAGGGGAGTCAGCCCCAGGGATGTGTTTGAAACAGCCCTGTCCTGCTTTTGACCCTCAGAGAAGAGGTAACAGGCTGATGGAAGGTACCAGTAAGTACCAAAAATGGGTATGTTTAAAGGTGAGGGGAAGCCTGCGAGAGGAGTGTGGAGTATTCCAAGATGCAGGATGCTGGCTGTGCTTTTTTGGGATTGTAGGGTTAGTAAGGAGGACATGCAAGGTAAGTGAGGGATGTTTGAGGATTTAGGATTTCTTGCACAGATCATGATCCTTTCTAGAACCAAACCCCACTCTGAAATTTCCTGGTATTTACATTGTGATCCAGGTACTGTTATTCACTGCCTGACCACTTTCATTCTGGTAATTATTCGGAGTGCAGTTTTGCGTTCTCTGGCTGTTGTCTTAACGGAGCATTCACTCCCTGTTGCTCCAGTCTGTCTTGGTTGAGCTGGATGGAGCTGCTTTTGCCTTTCTCATTGCAACCTTCCTTGGCTGGACTATGCTAGGCCAGTCAGGGACTGAGATTGGCCTTTGTCTATCTGTTTTTACTTTAATCTCTACAGTCCTAGAAGCAAGACAGGAATTAGGGAAGGAGGAGATGGTTATTTTAGATGTTGCTGGTCACAAGCCAGCAAGCTGGGAAGGCAGGGGATGTGGGGTGTGTGTGTGGGGAAGCGGGGGTTTACTAAGTCTTAAAATACTCTCGTGTTTCTGTAGGCATGAATGCAAAACCCAAACCAGAGGTGGTTTTGGTTTTGACCTTGTAAAATGAAAACATGATGACTGAGCTATTGCCAAACCCAATCCTCAGCCGCCTGTGCTCCAGTCTAGCTCTGGTCCATCGTCCTGCCATCCCTCCCGGCTATCCTGGCAGGCAGAGGCAGCAGGAAGCGGGAGGCCTGTTTCTTCCCAGATGGGCTTTAACACTTGCCTGCAGCAGCCAGCCAGCTACGGGGTTGTGGGGGGAGCTGTCTCAGATGCACTTAAACCTCTGCTCTGTAATCACAGCTTCCTTTGTAACTTTATTGTGCAGACCTACACTGGAATAGTCTCTGCAACCATGTTTTGGGCTCTCCAGCAGAGTTAAAAACAGGAGGTTCCCCAGGCAGGGAGTAGAGCTGCTGGATTTGTTGGAAGGCAGAGCAGCCAGATGGTGATAGAGAAGGGGAGTTTGTGAGGGAGCGGCTCAGCGTTCCAGTTTCCATTTGGGACTCCGCTACCATGAGAATGCCCTGATAGAGGCTGTTTGTGGCAAACTGCAAAGGCTCAGAGCTGCAGAAAGAAGTGGGTAGGGACAGGGGAAAATGAGGGAGGGCAGATAGACATGGCTGTGGCAGCATGTACTGGAATGAAAATTGATATATGCACTTTCATCTTCTGAAGAAAAATTTGGGCTAACGTTAGATCTGGGTTGGAGCCACAGAACTGCTTTGCAGGAGAGGAGTGGCTTTGAAGCTGTTTGGTTTTTTTGACAAGTAGGGAACATGACACCTATGTCCCCTTACAAAGACTGGGAGAGCTGGGCCCCTCAGAGGGTCAGGGAAATCTGTTATGACTGTCCTGGTCTTTCATAATACTCTGAATCTGTGTCCTGGGTATGGCTAACCCTGAGCTAAGCAAGATGAAGATGTATAGGGGAACTTTATTCCCTCATGCAGCTCATCTCGATTTTTGCTTTTATTAGTTCAAAACTGTAAGTTGGCTGTTTGCGGTCTGGCTATCAAATAATTTCACAGCTACTGCTGATAAGGCTTTGTACTGAAGTGACTTACTTGGCAACGATGACCACAGTACAAGAACTGAATTGTAAGGTTATTACTTAATATACAAAAAGAAATGTTATTTATCATGGTGTTACAGAAAGGATGTGTGGATTTGAGGAGGAGAGGTTTTCCGATGCTGTTGGGTAGACAGATCAGAATTTAAGGCATGAATTTGACTGCTCCCAAATCTTACAATATCTCGTGGCAAGATTTGCACCAGAGTTGGCACAGACCGTGGCTTTATCAGTACTACAACAGGAAAATGTTTACTGGCTTTGAATCCACCCACCCCTAAACCAAATTCAAGGAGCAAACTCTTAAGGAGGGGAGATAAGAATGTGACTCTATTTCTACTCCAGGAATGTATTTTGGTGTTCTACTCTAGAAATGGTGGTGTATGGTCTATACTACATCTTTCTGCTGCTACGAATCAATAAATAACATGAGTATATAGCCTAATTATTAGGTGGACTGAGTAGCCACAGTTCCCAGCCATGTAAGTGGAATTTAGGAATGCTCTCAGCCTGTCTGAAAATCAACACATATGGCTGCAAAAGTTAAGGTCCTGAACAACATAGGCGAGTAAGTGTCCTGTCCTTCCATGTGTCTCTTCTGGGTAACTATGGAGAGAAGGTTGGATGGGGTGGCAAGGTTTCTAACAGCGGGGCTTGGGTGCTGGGACTTGTGCATGTGGTGTGTGAGATCAGAGTCCGTTTTTTCCAACTCTGGCCTTAGCCCTTGGTGTTTGTCTTGAAGGAGGATGGAATTTCCTACTGAGCATGTTAACAGCACACTTGGGCAAGTCAAGCCCTGCATGTGATGATGGAAATTAATCTGTTTGGGATTTTTGTTGTCTACATATAATGCCCTTTTTAAAAAGGGGTTGCAAGTATGGGGAGGTCTTGGCTCTGAACATAGGGAAGATCAGCTATAAATAAATTTGTGACACAGCTACTGTATATAGCCAGAATGGCTGCTAAGTTTCCTGAAGACTGCAGCAAGTGGTAGTTTGGAAAAAAAAAAAAAAAAAAAAAAAAATCAGTGGAAGGGGGAATAGTCTTCCAAAATATGGAACACCTCATAAAGCTGGGGAGGTAGGAAACAAGTCAAGCAATCACAGCCATGGTTCAAACTCACAGGAGGCATACTGTACAGTACATAAAGTTCAGGGAATCAGCTCAGGATGCCAACTAATGAGCTTTTTAATTAGCTGCAATTGCAGACAAGGTTTAAAACCCAAATAAGTAAGTAAATT
Organism: Balaeniceps rex; assembly: GCA_013401315.1. Lineage (NCBI taxonomy): Eukaryota > Metazoa > Chordata > Aves > Pelecaniformes > Balaenicipitidae > Balaeniceps > Balaeniceps rex. The sequence goes on along the minus strand of VYZW01035648.1, from coordinate 41,824 downwards.
AAAGATTTAAAAGGCTGAACAGAATCAACGAGGGGTCAGCATTTAAAATATTAAAATGCCAAAGCAGTTAACTTTACAGTAAGTTTGCAGTGCTGAAGCAGAGCTGCCCCTTTAAGGAAGCAGAAGGCTCTTGTTTTTTGGTCTGAAGCCCTCTGGCTGGAACATGCCATCTGCAAAGATCCATAAATCATCCTGCACTCAGCAGTCTGGAGTCCAGCAGGGTCTCCATGTGTCCCAGCCCTCGCCTGGAACCTGCAGGGCCTTTTCTGCAAGCGGAGGGTCCTAGCCAGGCGCTCCTTTTGGCTGCAGTCCAGATGTTTCTCCCCAGCCACATCCCGTGAGGCGATGGGAACCTTGGCCAGGAAACTTGCAGTCAACTTGGAAGCCTTCGCTCTGCTGCTCTGCAGCAGTGGATGGTCTGTGCAGATTGCACCAGCACTCCCTGACTTTGAACACTCAGGAAAGTCCGCTTGCGCTGTGGTGAATGGTGACAGAATGGGTGGATTGTCCCCCACCTCCCAAGCAGCGTTGCCTCACAGTGCACTCTTCCATCTGAGTGCCTGACTCCTTCCAAACTTGTCTTTCTCTGTTTTACTGTGGGGTGCTCTGTAACCATTCTGATACGTCAGCCTGTTGTCCCTACCCTTTATCTGTGCCTATGAGTTGGTGTTCAGGGGCCTTGCAAATCAGATTGTCAACTCCATGCTTCTCGCCTGCAAATGCAGAGGAGAAACAACTGTGGAGACAGTCTGATCGCAAGTGTTTCATGAGAACGAATTACTTTTTCCTAATTGTATCCAGGGGGCAAGACAGGGTCAGGCTCTGGGACCATAAGGTATTCAAGATCTCTTTACCTACAATATCTGAGAGCTGTAGTCCTATTCAAAAGTAGCCCCTTTTGGGGGACGAGTGCACTTTTCTCATACTCATGTGTCGGTCATGCTATTAGACACACAGAGGATATAATGAGGAAGTCTATAGGGAGGGATTAAGTTTGGGGACAGGCTTAGGTTGCACTCGGGTCGAATCTCAGACTGGCAGTAGGCTTTATGTCAGAGAACCACCATGTACCCAAGTTGTCAGTTTAAACCTACAGTGACTACACTAAGGCCAGAAGTGCTGAAGTAGATTTGTACGGGTGCAAAAGAATGAGAATGTGACCCATAAACAGAGATCACTGAGAAATTAAAGGACGTGGCTCATATGTGGCATTAGGATTATGCAGTAGTTTTTCCAGTTCTCACCCATCACTCTTCAGATTTGCAGGGCATCATGTTTTTTGTATCTGTAGCAATTTTTGTGTCTTATATTGTGGTTCAGCGGACAGCAAAATTTATTTAAAAGTAAAAAGTCACTGAGAAATTGAAGTGGTTTTGGGACCATTTTATTTTAAACTACTGTGGATGGTGTTAGCCTGCCGTTTTGGGACACTGGAGCAGCCTGCATTGTGCTACATCATGCGTCTTGGTGTTCAGGTGTTTGTCACTAGTGATCTTGGTGTGGCTGCGTGCACCTTGTGGGGTAGTTGTGCAATGACACAGGCACCTGTCTTCTCTGACACAATTGGATGCAGTGGTGTATTGTTGGGGTTCAGGGGAAATGGGGCATTGCTGGCAACAAACTGCAACCTTTTTCATATTCTACGTATAACGTGCATGTCAGAAGCAATTCAAAATCACCAGGATGTCCCCTTGTGCCTTTGCAAGCAGGCAGAGCAAAAGTAGAAGCTGCTCTTCATTATGCTGATGCTCCTGGCTGCCCTCAGGGGTGGAGAATGCTAAACAACCTTAGTCCCCCAAGTATGAGGTGCTTTGGAGTGCCAGGCAAGCCCTGTAAGACAGGGCTGCCTCTGACTGTCTCTCGAAGTAGTACTGTTACATAGGCAATAATCATATCTTACAGTGTTTGGAACAGAAGGAAGTGAATTGGTCTGTTATCGTGATGCTTTGTTAGGGTCTTTTGTCTGAAGATCTCAAACAGCTGTGTACATATCAACTGATAAAGCCTTACTTAGCACTTCTAGGAGGATAAATACTATTGTCCTGGTGAAGCCTGAGGCACAAAGAGGTCAAGTGAGCAGCCCAGCAGAGAGGTAGGCATTGACAGAGCTGGGGTTACAGTCCAGAATTTCTGGCATCCTTTGCCCTGATGTCAGCTGGTAGAGTGCTGCTGTGCTTCACCTAGGAGGTGGGCT
>VYZW01035648.1:22051-32954 GCA_013401315.1 Balaeniceps rex | reverse complement strand
GCTGCAAAAAGGGTGAAGTGTAAAATACAGAGAATTAAGATAGTTCTTAGTAAAGGATAGTGTATGATTCAGCAGTAAAAATGGAAANAAGCTCCGGGATACTCCCAAGTAATGGTGTAGGCCAGTCCTACGTTCACTGAAGCAGAAGGAATCGCATCACCTGGGAAAAGGGGAGGCAGGAAACCTGCTGATATTGGGGTTTTGTTTAAATGTAAAGGGAGGGAGATTCTTCTCTATCCAATTGATCTTGTAGTTCTTAGTTGTGGTGAAACAAATAGCATTTTGGAAGGTGTTTCAAGCACATAAGCTAGCCCAGGATTGCTTGTGCAACTATGACTTGTGACTACTCTTTCCCAAGGTGGCCATAAGGGGCACTGCAGGGTAAGGAATGGGGACAACCACACTGGTCCCAAAGTAAGAGTTTGGTTTCAGAGGACACCACAGGGCATAAACAGTAAATCCCAATAACACTGAAGGGCTGTCTGCACTTACGGTTTACATACTGTGGTAGGAACAGGGATGGTGCTCCCAGCTGTGTCTGTAGAGTCTTAAAGATTGAATGCTAAGGGAGATTGTTGTGTGAGCACTGCTGAGACACCTATGTACAGGCATAAAACCTTGTAACTGGTGGGACCCAGCTGATGAAACAGTCCAGACCGGGGTGGGGTGTGTGCACAGGTGCACACATTTTTTTAAGTAAAGATTTGAGTGTCTGACTTTTGCTTCTGAGAGGCATGTATGTGTGTGCATGATCAGTCATGAACATGTGATGCTGCAGATAGAGGAGGTGACGCCACTGAGGAATAAGGAGAGGGGAGTTCAAAGTTTAGGATTGTGGGTGGCATTGCTCTCTCTGCTACCAAATAATTATCTGAATGGCCTTAGACAGACCTTTAACAATTCCTTGCAGCAGCTTCCTCGCCTGTAAAATGGGGCAGCACTCACCTGCCTGTATGTGAATTAGATAAATGTCTGTTATGTGCCCATGCCTTGCTGATACGAGGCATAGTATGAGCTGGGTTATTAAGACAGGTTTTTATGCTTCTTTATGTGCACAGGGAGTTTGAAAGGAGTTTTGCAACTGAGGAGTGTCTCTCTGTCGTTTGTTTGCTGTTGTCATTCTTGTCTCCCTAACAGACTTTTGAGAGGCAAATTACTGTAGGACGATAATGTACCAATAATTCTGTGATGTAAAAGCTGAGAAGCACAAAGCAAATGAAAGGATGTGTATGTCTAGATGAATGAGAAAATGTGTCTCAAGGTGTGGTGTGTATTTGTGCATGTGTATATGTTACACGTATATTTGTATTACCTTACCTCTGGTGTGTCTGGCACAATTGTATATACGTGCATGTACTCAGCCCTACATGTACGAATGGGTGCTTAAGTACACATAAGAGTGCCTCTGAATGTGCTTAAAGGCCTGTATTTGCGTTCTGGAATATCTGTATCTGGCACAGATATCTCTGTGTGCAGACAAACACTACCTTTTCAATGTGTGGCAAAATGACAACTTACTTTGGAAACCATGACTGAAAGGCATCGTCCAAGGCATGTCTTTAAAACAGTTTTAAAAACCAGAAACACTGAATGCATTATTATCAATGTTTTGATTCCAGAATATCTAGGGTCTTGCTGCAGATGCAATGTTTTCTCCTTGGAATATCATTCAGGTTGAAGAGGGCAGTCAGGTTGGCTAATTTGGTTTGAATGAGTACTCTCTAGAGACTACATGCTATCATAAGCACCTGCTATGTCTCACCTGCATGGTGTAGCGTACTCAGTGACTGTTTGAGGTAACAGCATGTAGAGCAACTGATAGATAGGAAGGTGAATTCTGGGCTGCTCCCACAAAACATGCAGTACTGGGATCTTTCTTTATCATCTCGCAGATAACTAGTAGCTCATATCCCAAGCTTATGGGGCAAATGATAATATTTAGAAGACATTTACCTATGGTACATGCTCCTTAAGGAGTATGTTGACCTGTTAGTATGTAGGGGATATTGTTACTCCTGAAAACATAATGGTTAAAAGCCCCTATTTAAAGCAGTCCTGTTCCATCTAAGCCTGAGACTTGTTCTGTTAAGAAACACTTACCTGAAGGTAAAGAAAGCAGTTCTTAAGGGCTATGGGTAGCAAAGTATGCCAGTATATATATAATTCCACTTGAAAATCTGAAGATTCTTGAATTACTTTGCCATCTGCCAAACAGCAACATTACTCTTATTTCCAATGCCAGGGTGGTGCTCTCAACGTGTGTTGCATGTGAGGCGGTGGCCCATGTGTCCATGTTTTGTTCCTTCAGCTCACAGAGGCTAGCACATACCGCTGGTGGCCTCTTAGGACCTGCCTGCCACTGCTAATCTTTCTTCTGCAGTGAATCTTCCATCTATTTCCAAAGTCATGAGATGACACATAGAGTTTCAGCTGCAACTCTGCTCCCCTTCACTTTGGTTTTTCTCCTCTGTGCCAGTTTATCTTCCAAGCACCCTATCTGTTTTTAACTTCCAGGATTTGTAGCTTGCATCCAAAGGATTCCAGCATCATCTGTACAGCGCGGAGAGCCAATGCCAGAAGTTGTACGGGGCACTGATTTTGCTCTTGCTCTCTTCTGTGCTCTGCTAGTTCCATGATTACTTTCAAGTTTAGTAACAATTTACACATCGTTTCATTTAACAAGTGGGTCTCTGAGTCTCCATCCAGAAGTTGGGGGGGGGGGCTTTTTAAATGTCTGTTTTCTGTTGTACAGACTGTTTTTCTATATTTTAAGCATGGGTGGAACTAAAATGCACGACAAAACTAAGACATGCTAACAATAAGCTATAAAGACATTTGGACTGGCAATTCTCACTCCCACCTTGCCACAGGCTGGTGGGGCTGATGCATCCAGTTTTTCCCCAGCGTTAACTGCAGGCAAGGGCACCTTAGGTTTCTCTCTGGGTAAGCTGGCCCTCACATGCTGTCAGCCAGTGAGGGTGGCTGCTGGAATGACAGTGTTTATTCAGTTGTGTCTCAAGAGGTAGTCTCAGCATCTGTTTGAAAAGGAGACAGCATTTCAGCTTGGAAAGGACTGAAACGTGACCCTTTCCCCATTGCAACATCCTGGTGCAGACCCTGCCTGATCACCTGGCATTAACAGGGTCTCCAGGTCAGCCTGGGAAAGGAATGGGGACACCTTTGCCATCATTTGTTGGGACTGCTCTTGTACCTCATTAATCTGATGGCAGACAGGCTACTTGAAGCATACTCTGAGGCTCATCCATCTGATTACAGAGACTTTTCTACCAGCGGAATAGACTCAGAGGAGTTTTCAGTGGAAGTCTGATCCCATGTCATTATAGCCCCAGCTTCCTTTTTCCTTATTTCAAGCAGATTGGTGTACAGACATGTTGGAAATGTGAAATTATATCTCTCTTGCAAGACTGGCCTCCGAAGAGTGAATCTGTGCAAGAGGGGAGACCTGAAGGGAGAAGGGGATGCTCTGATTTGCTGTTCCCTGGATCCTAGCCGTTCTGCTTGGGTTTTGGCTCACCAAGTTCTCCAATCCACCCCACACATACACACCTCTGCCCCTTCCTCTTTTCCAGCCTTTCATAAGAGTTGAAATCTCTGTTCTTTGGCTCTCTCCAGTGGAAGCCCCACTTTGGAGCAGCAGTAAATCTCTTCAAGCAACCTGGCCAACTATGCTTTCTCAGAAGGGAGAGCAAGGGGGGGAGTCAAGCCTGAGCTATCACCTGCTTGTGGTCTCATCTATCACCTTGAATTGTGTTGCAGGATAAAATTACTCATCCAAACCTAATGTTAAATTAAATCAAGTCTGAAGCAAAGAGGATTAATGGGCTGTGCGCGCACATGCACACGTTTGGCAAAGTGGCTGTGACCCAGGCAAAGTTTGAAATGCTTGCTGGAAATTATGAAGCCAATCACAAGGTAGGCTAGGGAAGGCTGCAAGACTCCTGCATCCCTTTGCAGAAATACATTGGGCCGTGGGACCAGCTTCCACCTAGTGAAAGTGGAGATGACTCCTAGTGGAGTCATCCATGCTATGTAAGAATTTATCCAAAGGGGAGGAGTCTCTCCTGTGCTAAGGGCCTTGTGTAGATGGAGTAAACCATGGAAGAGGCAGGCTTTTAGTAAAGGACGTATAAGCTGTAAACATATTTAATGAAGACCAACATCATCTATGTTGTTCCTGGACAAATAGTGGGCTTTGTAAGAGCAGAGACTTGGAGTATGAACTGTGTGGGAATGTTTAGCAATTGCAGAAGTCAGCTGTCAAAACCCAGGACAAAGCAATTCTTAAAGCTTCTCTTTGTGTGCCTGCTGTAAAATGCAGCATGCTTTGGAGGACTGAATATGGGGCTGGGACCTAGGAAGCTTGGTCCTCTTCCCTGCTGTGCTCACGGCCTCTGTGGGTTCAGTGTAGCTTCACCTCTCATGCTAAGTTGGACTGGGAAAGTAGGCAGTCATCAGGATGCCCTTCAGCCTTAAAATCTATGAGCATTACTGGCCTGCATCAGTGAGGAGTTGGCAGCCTTTGATACTCTGTGCGTGTTGAGTAATTCAGGGGTGTAAGCACTACAAATATTTAGCATCCCTAGAATGCTTTGGGTATGAAGCACTTTACAGAAGCCAAGCCCTCACTAGTGCTCCAGTGACAGGCACGAATTAGCCCTGTTTCTGTGATGGGGACACTGAGGCACAGAGTGACTGCGGATGCCAGGTGCTCTGAATGTGCCCTCCCCTGGCCTCCCTCCCCCTCAAACCACTAGATCATATTGCCTTATCACCTGACAGTGTTTTTCAAAATCAACAGCCTCATAAAGCTTTTCATAATCTACAGCAGATGCTGTGAGGAGCCCATTTATTAGCTTCATGGGGGGGAAAAACCAAAAACAAAATGAAAACCCAACCTTCCCCTAACCTGCCACACAAAACCTCCATAATAAATAAAGTAAGTGTGTGTGGGGGGGGTGGGTAGTTCATCCCAAAGCAAACAGGGTATTTCTCTCCCTCTCTTGGGTTTGGCTAAAAAAAGCAAATAAACCACAGAGGAAGCACGTCATGGTGCAAAGCGTAACCAGATGGCGCGGGTGAGAGCGTGGGAGGGGAGAGGGGGTTTCTCCGAACGGAATATGCATGTCAAAGAGGAAAACTACAGAGAAAGGCAGTTATCAGAGAGACCTCTTGTTTGTGTGACCGTTTGGGTTGCCCCCCAGCCATGGCTGAGAGTCCTCCCTGGGGGTGTGTTGGGGGAAAGTCTGTGACTGAAACCGAGATTGCTGGGGGCTGCAAGTGGAAAATAAAATAGGGCAGGACTCCCCGGAATCAGCAGCAGCCCGCAAAACATCTCACTCAGCTCCTTTCTTTTTCTGTTTCACTGCCGCATGCTATTGGATTCTGTCAGGTGGTGCTTCTCTCTCACTTGCCACCTCTTTTCTGAGATTCCCAGAAATACCCTTCTGGTCCTTCTCTTCATCCTGCACCTTTCCCCAGGCCTCTCCGTCTGCCTGCCCCCAGTGAAAGGGGCCTGCCAGGGTGGGGCTGGGGGACATGCTGGGGAGCCAGCCTGGTTGGGCTCTGTAAAGGCAGGGTGCTTTGCAGGTGTCATAGTGCCTGATGCAGGTCTCTCTCCTTCCCTCTCTGCTCCCATCTCAGCCAGCATCCTGCTGAGATGGTTCAAAGACCATTCCTACTAGAAGGCCCTCCCATGAGGCCTCTTCACAGCTGACAGGTGGGCATGGACATCAGCTCTTAAGATGAGTCTTCAGTCTCTGCCACGAGGAGATGAGCTGGATTTCTGTGCCCTGTGCTCTATTTCTCTCTCTTTAGCAGTGCCTCTCCTTTGCATTGGGTGAGGTAGAGAAGAATGAGTTTCTCCCCCATGGTGGTTATGTACCGTGGGTTGTAGTGGTGAAACAAGCAGGGCATTCATGCTGTGAAGTGGGCATTGCTTTTGCTTCTGTAAAATGTAAATCCCCTCTTGCAAGGCAGCCAGAGCTCTTATAGGACCCTTTTTCCTTCAGCGTTGGTGCTCAGGCCAGCAAGGAATGGGGCAACTCCACCATGCACTGCCATAAAACAGCTCCAGCTGGGGTGGAGCATGTGGACATGCATGGGAAAAAGGTCTCCTCCTCTTACTGTCCCTTTAGTTTGGCTCAGTCTTGTCAATGTGTTGCAGGTGATTTTTTTGGCATAGGGGTCAAACAAAAAGATAAGCATGAAAGACGCTATGGAGAATGGGCAAACAATTAGAAAACTGGTTCAGCTCTGATGTTTTGTGCACACATTCTCAGAGTGTCAGCAAACAGTATACAAGTCAAGCATCCATCTCCAAATGCATATCATTTGAAGCATCATCAGAATGTGGACAAGTGAAGCAGCAAGGAAGCTCGCCTTAGGACTTCTTGAGAATGTTCAGTTTCCATATATCACTTGGTCACAGTTTTCCCAAAAGGCATCAGGGACAGAAACTGCTAATAATATTTTGAAAAATGTCTTAGAGCACTCTTCAAATATTAACCTTCATTCTGCCTTAGGCAGGAGTGATGATCATTGTCATTTTAGATGTGGAAACTGGGGCACAAAGAAGTGAAGAGAATTGCCTGAGGCCTTGCAGTGAATTGCTGCCAGTGCTGGGAGAGAAGTTTGGGGGGTTCTGATTCCCAGTCTGGGACTTGGGCCTCAAGACAATTTTCTGTTTTCCTGTCTTTCCAATGTTTCTCTCCCTTCCTTCCTTCCCTCCCTCCCTTTCCTCTCCCTACCCCCACTGACCTCAGACATCTGGTCTGAAGCTTGCTGCCATAGTGATAGGCTTTGGTGAATTTGAAAAAAAAAAAAAAAGTCTTATTTGGTTTTGATACAATGTTGGCCAGAGTTAAAAGGTGTTGGGAGGGTCTTGGGGTATTAACCTGTGTGTGAGTAGAGGGGCTGACAAGGAAAATATGGTGAGGTCACCTTATTTAGTAGTTTGGGAGAGGGAAAAAGTATCCTTACAAATAAGGAGGACAAAGGGAAATGTTTTCTGTCTGCCTCCATTTCTGTGCTGGTCAGTTTTTGATGCTTTAGGGAAAATCAACTGGGAGGGATGGGGCTCCTGTCTCAGCTCTTACCACTTGCAGGCCACTTGGCTGGCAGAAAAACCTGCATCGAGATTGGGTATGATTCAGTTTGGCTGTCTCAAACCTGGCTGATTTCACAGATACATCCTCTGGGTTTCTGTGTTTTTGAAGGGCTGAGAGATTCTACAATTGGTGTAGTGCCCAACTGTTTATATCACTAGGGATAGCAACGGCTAGGTCCTGCAAGCCTGAGCCATATGCATGAGAAGCTGAATGGGTTTGTATGAGGTAAACCCTACACGCATGGGAAGGTAATCAGCTAATGAGGGAAAGATAGGGAAGAATGTGTGAGAGTAGATAATTAGGACAACTGAGTGAGCATAGGCAGGAAGGCTTGTAAATAAGGTATGGCAGGGTTGATTGATAGGAATCTGAAGAGGAAAGTGGTGTCTGAGTGATGTGTGGAGTGAAAAGCAAAGTGTGACAGTATATAAAAAAAGTGTAAAGAAGAGGTTTATGGGGCGCGGTATGTGTAAATATAAGATGGAGAAAGGAGAGTTGTGGTGGTGAGGTTGCAGAGTGGGATCTGCCAGGAGCAAGAAGTACGGGTGAATGGAGCTGTGTTTGGAAAGAAGTGGAAAGGGTCACAAACTTGAGGATGAAGATGGGAATGGAGTGAGCATGTGCAACGGGGGAGGAAGATTTTATTGAGGATTGGAGAGGGAAAGGATGTGTCTGCACCCCCCCCCCGTTTTGTTTTTTTTTTTTTTGGATGGCTTAGTGCTTGGAGGGTTTGGCCTGTGCAGTGCATTAGCAACACAGAGAGCCCGGAGTGCTGTCCTATCGGCATGACTGATGTGGCTCCAGATTGCGTGTTGCGAGTGTGGGGTTTTTGCCTCGTGGGTAGAGTGAAGTTATGCATTTTCCACCCACGGAGTGTTTCAGGAAAGGGCTGCTGCAGCTCCTCTGGCAAGAGGGAGGTTTGGGCAGATCTGCTTCACCAGCCAGAATGGCAAGGGAAGGGTAGAGGGATAAAAAACCAACACACAAATAAAAAGCCGTCTGTTTGTTCCCCCAAAGGAGAGGCAGGCGTTAGCAGCCCCCCCACACACACAGTGACTCCCAGATAATTAGCATGTCTATAGAGCAGAGCTTCTGGCTTTAGGCATGCAAGAATATTTTTCAACAAAATAAAATGCAGATTTTTTCCCAGTAAGTACTTGCGTTAGTTTCTGCCTCCCTTCCCAGTTTCCACCCCAGCAATACACAGGCAGCTCCCATCCCCTGAATGTTCAATTATTGCTGCTGCATGCTAGTTATGCACTATGGAGTAGCTTGAGGGGGTGGCAAGAGCTCTGGAGGGAGGGGAGCACAGGAGGAAATAAACACCAGCAGCACTGTCAGGATCTAAAAAAAATGTTACTGGAGCAGAGAGAGGGAGTTCTCTCTGCTTTAATCCTCTTTCCCCTCCACTGATATCACTGGGGTCAAGATGGAGTCAGCCATGGACACACTGGTAATTATAGCTCTGTTTCCCTCCACCATCCACAAAGATGTGATACTCTCCCAGCAAGGAGTGCCCGGTGGGTCCACAGACTTCTTGGGGTGAGATGTGACTCTGCAGCAGGTAATCTTGTGTTCTGGCTCTGAATAAGCATATGGGCTGTGGCAAGCGTTCTGCCAGGGATGTAAGATTTCAGGAGCCCATCCGTGGAAGTAGAACAGGAGTATAGTTTGTCTTTGCCAACCGAGACCATGATAGAGATACATGGGATTATAATGTTTTGTCCTTCAAGGTGAAGACAGGGGTCTAAAAGGAGCCCTTTGAATTAAGTCCTCAAAGGTGAAGGAAATTAAGTCTTCCAGGGAAACTGAGGCACAGAGAAATAGGAATGAGACAGGTTTGTGAGAGGAAATAGTAACAGAGCCCAAAACTGAGCTTCCCAAAGCAACTCCTGCAGACTGGGGTATCAAGCTGCCATTGCTTGTAGCCGAAATACATCCTTCCTTTTGCAGGTGAGATCAGAACTGAAGAGAACAGAACTGTGACTAAATATGAACAGTTAGCAGCCAGCTTCAGTGGTAGCAATGTGCTGCTTCATAGGTGACTGCGTTATTTCTGAGTGTTACAAGCAGGTAACTCACCAGTGATAGACACAACTGGTGGATTTAATGGGCTTGTTTATGTGGACAACTGCTCTTACGTAGCAAGCAGAGTGGCACTGCTAACCTTAGGATTATAGTGCAACACTTAATGCAGTAGGCTCCTGATCTCTGCAAATGTTGCTCTTACAGACAAGAAGCCTGCCTCTCTCAGTGGCAACTGCTATGAAATGAATGCCACAATTTGCTAGGACTCTGGACCCTGTTTCTGTTGCAAACTTTTTCTCTTGCTTCTCCTAACTCTGCATGTGTTGCTTAATCTCTAAAATGGGGCCAGTCACCATGAGCTACTTGTGGAGTTGATACTGAGAAAGAATGTGGCCCCTAGCCTCTAATCCCTCAGAAATACATACCCCTAGGGGGTATTCATCTTCAAATCCAGACTGTATGGTTTAGGCTAATTGCTGGCCAATATTAGCAAAAAGCATTGACATGACATGGTGTTCACTACAACTTGTTCCATAGTCATTACCTCTGTGAACTCTTTCATGTCTTTAACGGATAAGTCAGATTTTCCTTCATTTGAGTGTTTGGTATTGTTAGGAAGTGCTTCTTGATATCCAGGTTAAATATTCCTCATCCTAAATTTCCCCACCTTTTATACTGTCCCTGAAAGGTAGGGTGAGAGTTGGCTGCTGTGTCTCGTTCTACGAGAAGGGTGTTTGTGTCTGAATGCTGCTGGGATACATCTGTTGGCTGGTACTAGAATGCACCAAAATGAGGCTAGAATTAGAAATCATATTAGCCCTCCCATCCCTCCCTCTTGGCAAGGGGTGGGGCAGGAGAGAGGATGGGAATTTTAGAAGGCAGTTCTGATGAAATCCATCTTCCTTTCCTGGCCCTCTGTGTGGAAGCAATCCCAGTAAAACAGAGATGCAGATGGTCTCACCCCTGGAGCCAATGCCTATGTCAGGAGCCTTAGAAATGTGAAACCATACCACCAATGAAGTTCAAACAGCACTGAATATCTGCTGTCAACACTGAGTAGACTCCCCCACCCTCCTTTTCCTTTTTTTGTAGTTGCTGATGCCTTTCTTGTTTTGTTTCTTTTTATTTTGTTTTTGTGTGTTTTGTTTTCTGTCTTTAGGCCTTCTTGGGGGCCTAAAGAAAGACTGATGGAAAAACAATCAGTCCTACTTGGATGGCTTTGCTAAAGGGTAGAGAGATCCTGTTTTGAGATCACATCTGGAGGGGTATTTTCTAGGTATCTCTCTGTATCTCTCTGCCCCTCCCTCCCCTACCTTCTATGTTCTTTCACCTCCCTCCACCATTAACACTCATCCGAGTTTCAGTATATATTGAGTAATGGGTACTGTGGGACCCCAGCCAAGCCCCATGGATCACAGTCCAACATCTGACTTGTACAGAGACAACGTTCACATCATGGCCTTCTGCCCTGCTCTGCACGCTGTACCCAGGGAAACAGTCTCTCCTGCTCTCTCCAGACTTCTCCCTCCTCTCTGTGGGCAACACAGCCTCTGTGTTTATGGTCTTCCAGTATCTGCATTACTCTTTTGGCACAGCCACTGCTCCACCTCTGCTGTGTCCTCAGCACAAGCTCTGTACCTGTAATGATGCCATCCTATGAGTAAGTCTGTAAGTTTTAGCTCTTGTTGAGCCTTCTAGGTAACATATGTAGCTGAACTACTACTAAGATGATTGATTTAGGGCAATGG
>VYZW01035648.1:7603-18530 GCA_013401315.1 Balaeniceps rex | reverse complement strand
TTTACTCCCCCCCCCCTTCTAGTCCTAATTTTGAAAGGGGACCAATATAGACAGCTGACTAGCCCTCTCACTTTTTTTAGCTTTTTCTTTCTGGTTTCTGAAGTAATAAATGGCAGGGATCAAAATAAATCAGTATATGTCTGGAAGAATTCAGAGCACTTGGACATGCAACAATTCACTGAATATTCAGAAAGATAGGGAATTAATCAGATCAGCAAGCAACTATGAATCTAAAGGAAATATAACCATGATAAAATTCCTGGTGCTGGAGCAGCATGGAGTTTAATCATTGGAGATTTTGAAAAGCTTGTGTATGTTTTGAGACATTTTTATTCTTTCAGTCATGTCTTCTGAGATAAAAAGTAATAAGCTAATTAAAATGTACCCAAGCGTGGCTGTGAGTAATAAGATGAGAGTATGGACATAAAAAACCCAAACAAACATACATACAGTCCTTTCGTCTAGTTCAGGGTGTAGTGTCATGTTTCAACTTTCTGAACATCAGTGATATCAGTGGGAATACAGGCTTCATTAAGTGCTTGGACAGTCCATTCATTAATAGGTCAGGACTTAAGTAAAACTGGAAAGGCCCAATTTTGCTCTTGTGCTGGTCAAAAGCTTGTATGACAAGCAGAGGAGAAACAGTGCTGTAAGTGATGAGGACATTAAGCCCTGGTCTGGCCAAAGCTCCAAAGTCAATGTATCAGGGATCGTTTCAGAGACAGGTGGCAAGTCCAATGGAGTCATGTCAGTGAACATGCACAGCACATGAATTATGATAAAGAGTATTTACCTATTTACAGGAAGGGGCTGGAGGACACTTACTTAGTAGTACTTTCTGATTTTGAATGAAGAAGGGAAGTTGAATGGCATTTATTATTTAACTTGCTGATTTTGGGGACGCATGGATGAAGCAGTGTTGCTGATCTTCAGGTGAGCTGCAGGCTGGAGCTTCTGGGCAGTATTCAGTGCAGTTGGGCCAACAGAGGTGAAACTGAGGGTAGACCTGGACCTTTGTTGGAATGATTGTGTGTTTTCTCTTGCTACAGCTACAGATTTTGGAACAGGATGAGAATGCATGTCACCAAAGGCTTGAATGTGTGGACATAGTAAGGCTCTGTTTGATAGGCTCCTTCTTTGAATTTTGCTTAAAAAGTCTGCATGAATGGTGGTGTGCATTTATTATTTCTTTCTTCAGATTTCCAAGTCCAACTGTAGGTGCGCCTTGCCCATAAATTAAACATCCTAACATAAACAAAGGGCTGCTCATAAATATCTCCACCTTAACCCATCTCCTTATCAAGAGTCTTGGAGGGAAAGAGGTGGGCTCTGTAGCATGAAGTGAAGAGACTTTCTCCCTCATCCTGTAGCAAGAGAAGGTGCAAATAGAAGACCCTTAAGGCCTTAGTTCTTCTGATTTTGTGCTGATACCCTGCTTTGCTCTCACCTGCGTTCATGCCTCAAGCTTAATTCAAACCAGCTGATCATTTGCTGTTGCAACAATTCTCCCTCATCTGACAATGCTGACAAAACACAGTCTCTCTCTCGTGCTCTAGGCTTGTGCCCTCCTCACTTCCTCTGCAAATGGATGTTTTTGCTGTGCCCACAGGTAGCCAAGGCTCATGCTGCTGTGCTGCCTTGCATATTGTCGCAATTTCTATTTCTGTTGAGACATAAGACTGGGATGGCTCTTCAAAAAAGCAAGACCCACTGGACCCACAGCACAAACACTGAGCTGAAGTCCAGTGAATCTGAGGTGAGATGTGACTTGCCCTTCAGGAATGACTTAGAAGGTAAGTTGAAAAATATGTCCCACCTGAGTTTGTAGACCTTTTCCTGGTCTGCATGTGAATGGTAGTGGCTTTACAGGAGACTGAAGTGGGTACAGGCCACCCTTACATGCTCTGCCACAGGCTGTCAGACACAGCTAGAGGGAATTGATATCGGTTAGTATGGGACCAAACTGTACCCTGTTGTAGAGATGTATAATTACCACCATTTGCAGCAGCATTAAGAGAATTAGTGGACTCATTTAGTCAGGCCAAATGTCAGAGCCAGAAAAACAGCCCTTGCTTTAGCAACAGAAGTACTCTCAAGGAGGTGGTATGAGGTTTTTCACACTTGACGCTGCTGCTGCTGCTGCAGGGTGGGTGCAGCCAGGAGCTCCATCACTCTCACTCTTCCTGCCACGAAAGCGCTGTTTCCATTTCCTAAAGTACTTAATTCAGAATTACTAATGTTAAAACAGCAAACTGTAATTGGATAGTGTGAAAAAGCCCACTGTAAAATTAAATAGCTGTCTTTTTTCCTCATATTCCTTCTCTGCCTCAGCTGCGCATCCAAATTTGGGTGCTTCAGGGTGTTTGTTTTATACCTGGCACATTTTAGGAACAATATAGGCATAAACAGAATTATTGCTGTTGCAGTGTAAGACACCCTTGACTTGTCTCTGATGAAACAACAGCTGTGTGACTCTGCCACTACTTCACAGCTGGCCTGTGACGGGATCAGAAGGTTCTCCTTTGGTTTAGATGACGAAGATCTTGGGAGAGCTTAAGTGGAAAGTTTGCTTTACAATTTTGCAGTTACACATAGGAAATCTCTGCCAGGCTGTATGTTAGACCACGGACATGGAGTCTGTGCAGCCAAGGAATCACTTCACCTCATCCCACCGCTTACCGCGTACAGTTTCCCACCCTGGCTGATTAATAGTGTGCTGGCCCTNTCTCACTCTTCCTGCCACGAAAGCGCTGTTTCCATTTCCTGCCACAGTGGTGAGAAAAGCCTTCACATTGCTGCCTCCTCCCTTGCCCTTTCAAACTGCCTCTCCCCAGTTGAGTTTGCTTTTTGACATATAATGTGCCCCGAGGAGGATCTGAAAGACAAAGCATGCTAAAGGGATACTTCCCTTCCCACACACATGTTTACTGGGCAGGCAGCCCTTGGTAATCTCCTACATCTCGTTCGCAGAAGTGCTTGCTCTTGAAGAGAAATGCCTGGTGGTTAAAGTGGTTCCAGTAAAATACCTAGTGAGTAGGTAGCTAATTTCCATAATACAGAGAAGCCTCAAGAAAAGAAATCCCTGGGGCTTGGTCTGCAGCAGAGAAATTACCTATCACTGACAGCAGGCAGGAGCGCTGTGTTCAGTACTGCTTCAGGTTTGCTCAGCGCTAGTTTTGACCCTTGCCTGCTGTTAAGGCTGCTGAATGTGGTTTAAACCAGGTATGTCTGAACTCGTATTGAACCTGTTGGAAAAAAGGTATTTTTCCAGTGCGGGATGGGGACAAGTGGGCATGCAGAGAGCTGATGTCATTATTGTGCTCTTCAGTAAGGGAACTGCACCCTACTATTGCTGGTAATTTCTGTCCCTTGGAAAACTCTGCTCCAGCTCAACATCTGGTTTTCCAAATGGCTCTGCAATGCTAGGTTTTTTCCAAGTGCTTTTCAAGCTCAGTTTGCTGACTTGCATCTGGAGGTCAAGTGACTTGCCCCCATAGGTCATGCAGCAAGTGAACACTTTGATCCTTGTCCCGACAGATGAGATCAGTTTGAGGCACTTCTGCTGCCAGTGTTAGGATCTGAGCTTCAGGCTTTGGAGGCAGGGTGTTTCCTGGATTAGCGAGCTCTGTTTGCCAGAGACTAAAGAGACTGTGGGGAAAGGTTTAGCTATTTGCTTCAAATTTGACCTGATCTCAGGTCTGAAAGCAGAAAGGCTTATTCTGTAAATGGATTGAAGGTGTGAACTGCCTGTTTTATCACTCCATTCTTTCACCTCAGGGAAAGTGTAGACCCTGCGTCACTCCAGCATTGCGTTTTAGCTGCAAGGTGTTTGTTTCCATGGGCCGCGTACCCTGATGGGCCTGCTGGCTTTGACATGAGTTGTTGAATGCTTGACTCTTCCTGGAATTTGCAACCCTTACTAATAAATGTGTTTCAGCTCAAGCAGTATTTTGAGCACAATAACGGGTCGATCCCAGGGCCTTTGAATAGCAAGGAATAGTTTTGCTAGCTGGTTGCTCCTGCAGTATATGCACAACAGCACGCAGGCTTACAGGGCTGAGCAGGTATTTATACTGTGGGAGTGGGCTGGAAAGTTTGGCTGTCTTCACTGAAACTGATGCCCTCCATCTACTCTGTTATGGAGGCCTCTGTTGTTATATCAGAGCCCGTCAGTGCAGGTGTCCCCTGTATCATCGTTTCCCGTCATCCTTGGAAACCTTGTCACCATTAAGAGGGCTGAGTGAAAAGAAAAAAGTACTGCCTGGCCACCTGCCAAGAATATCTTAATGCATAAAACCTCCTTTTGTGGGCAGGCAGGCTTGGATGAAGCCTAAGGTATTCCAACTATTACTATTCTTCCTCTTGCAGCCCTTTCTAGCATCCAGCAAGGGGAGCTGAGAACCTGCTCCCTTCCCTTTCTCTGTCGCAACTGCATCCAGGCTGTCCCCAACTAAAGAAGGCAGCATCTCTGCATCAATTTACCACTTGCAAGGGCTGACTCCCACCCTTGCTGCATTTGTGTCGCTGCTCTTGCTGGACTGGGATTCTGACTGAAAGCTCTTGGACGGGAGCCTGCACACCAACAGGCTAATGTGCTAAACAGCTGTTGCAGGGGTGTATTTCATATCCACACTTCACTCTCAGACCACTTGCTCTCTCCCCTGCATCTCGGGAAGGCCACACTTTCCCCCTTATTGCTTCCCACTTCTTCCAGCATGGGAGGGTTCCCTTTCATTAATTTTTTTTNCCCAGTTTTCAGAACTCTGTTATTCCCTCCTTTTTTCTCCCCTTGGTGGTGCCTTAAACACAGCAGTTAATCTGAATATACAGGGTCAATCCATAGGGCCATGCCTAGGAAACTGCTTAGGCATGAAACTGCCTAACTAGTTTCAGCAGTTAACCTCCTTGCTCCCTCTGCCATTCCTGTGAGAAGACTTCACAGGGGACATGCAAAACAACAAAAGTTTACTCTTGTTTTCTTCTGTCTCATCCCAGGAGAAGATGGAGGCTCAGTCACACTTTAGACATCTGCATTTCATGTGGCAATCTCCATATACCCATTCAGAGGCTCAGTGTTCCTGCGCTAATCTCTGTGTTTTCCTTTGGTGTCAGCCTTGCCTCACTCTTGAGCAGCTATTCAACTGGCTCCCTAGTCTTGTCCCACAGGGAATGCACAGATCCCGCAGGCAGAATCCAAGTTGTTCATATACACTCCATGCTTCCTCCTCGGCCTCCCTTGCAGGTGGCCAAGGAAGAAGTCTGACCTTCCTTTCTGTGCTCTACGGGGAGTTCCAGGTCTCTTGCTCAATACTAGATTGCCTTTAGCAAAGTTCTGCTATTAATTTCAATAGGAGCAGGGCTAGGTTTTTGGTTTATGTGAGTCTGGGCGCCTATGGAGGGTTCCATGGGAAGAATTATTCTCTCCAAGCTGTGTTTCTCCATACCCACTCTAGGGTCAAGTTTTGCACTCCCCTCTGAAGGTTTGTATCGAGGACAGGATCTCTACCAGGGAGGGAAAGTGGTGGTACACAGTGTTTCTGGCTCTCTGCAAGGTCTCAAAGCCATCTAAGTTGCCTCTGTGGTGCCAAGAAGGGAGGCAGATGCTGATAAATTCCTATCTGAAATTTTATTTGTATTGGCTTCAGTATGGAGAAATACAGTTTTGTCCTCCTCTGCTTCCTCAGCTGCCATCAGGCAAAGGAGAGAGATGTTGTAGACGTAAGATCTGCATAGCAGGTGATTCCACAGTCACAAAGCACAGGGAAGAAGGGAATTAAGGGCTGTCTCGAGCATATAAGTAGTAAATGCTTCTAAAACCATGTTAGAAAAGAACACAGAAAATTGAAGCTAAAAATAAAACCCACCTGAGCAGCACCACAGCTCCTATCTTCCCTTGCTCTAGATGCCCTTTGGACTTGGGAGATAAAGTGCCACTTTTAACTTCCTTTTGTTTAGTGTTTCTGGCATTCAGCTTGGCAAGCATATTTGCCTCTGATCTTGGCTTTTACATTCTTTTTAATAACTTCCCATTCTGATTATCCTTTGATATAGATATATGCATGCACACAAGCATTCACATACAAGATCACCCTTCCATGCAGGCAGTGAGGCCAATCTTTAAGATCTTTGCAAAAATTAGACTCTAAATTACTTGAACTCTGTTGCATGCATTGGGTCCTTTCTGGCAGTGTAAGGATGGCAGATCTCAGATTTCCCTGTTTTCTCTGATAGGTGGAGAGTTATCAGGAAACTGATGAGCAGAGAAGTTAAATGATTCAAGGTTCACACAAAAATTTAGTGACAGCTGGAAGAATAAACCCCAGGATTCCCAGGTCCCCATTGCCTGCCCAGTGGCAGGTATGAGATGTCAGAAGGAGCAGTGATTTCCCTGGAGCCCCACAGCTGGCAGATACTGCCCATCATTTTCGCTCCACAACAGTGTAGCCACGTTGTCACCACACACGTGGAGCTCCAAGGCAGCTTGAAAAGAATGCCATTCATTCATAAGAAAACCCCTGAGAGCAATGCCCAAAACTGGGGAGGAAAAAAACTTGGGGAATTTGCACATTTTTTTGCTCCTCCCCTTCCTTTCCCTACCTTCATGCTTCAGTTAAAAAAAAAAAAAAAAAAAAAAAAAAGCTTTTCCATCTCCCATCTAAGCAGTCAGGCATCACAAAATGCAGAGGCACCAGTGTAGGCTTGCCTCTGTGAGCCTTTGCTGGCCAAATTATGTGGCAGTGGGTGCTGGGAGTGCACATGTGCATGGAGAAGTGGGTAGAGAGGGGACAGAGCTGCTGCCATAAGGCTTTTTTTCCCACTTCTTGCCAACGTAATCAAAATAACTCACACCTAATAAAATAAAATGCAGAATCCCAAAGCCTTCCTTCCCTCCAGCGGTTTGTCTGGATCCCATTCCTTGAAGCTGAGCTGAGAAAGCAAGATGGGGTTTTATTTTGGTTTTGTTGTTGTTAATTTTTTAGAATGAAAAATACTAACAGTGAGGCAGAAGGTGCAGTACATTTCTGGCACAGATGGAAGTCAAGTGTTCCTAAAGCTGCTGGCTTGATGGAGACTAAAGTTAATGTCTGGGTATTTTTCCTTTTCTTTCTTTCTTCCTTTCTCTTTCTCTCCTCCCCCCTCTTTCTGTTTAATTTAGTCTTCACTTACCACAGATAGGTGGGGGTTATCCCCTCCTTGTCTGCTCTAAATATATGTGTATGCTTTTCCAATTAGGCCTGATAGGCCTTTCCCTTTCCATTTAAGATTGCTTTCCATCACAGCTGTAAATCTCCAAACTACCGGACAGCGAATGTGGGAAGTATCAGCAGTCCTTTACAATGTGCCAGGAATGACCAGAGATGACGGATGCAAAGGTGCTGAAAAATAAAAGAAAGCATAAAGGCAAGAAATTCCACATGATGTAGTGGCAATCCCATGTATTCATTTACTCTTCTGTATCTTCTGCATATGTAAATTATAACAGTGAAGGGGACTGCTCCTGTGGTCAATTAAAATGCAAAATTAATGACTTAGTGTGTTGGTGATACAAAGCTGGGCTTGCTCCTTGGAGGCTCTGAGTAACGTTGATTGCAAAATGATCAACCGAAAGCGCAACTTTGTCAAAAATTGAATGAGTTCACAGAAACATGTTGATTTTTGACAAAATCCTCAGGGGAAAGGGACTGAAAGTAATAGCCTTAGACTTCTCCATTTTAGGTTCCTCCTTTGACCAGGATGTGTCATACTGAATCAGGATATTACAGGGACAGACCCTGATGTGAACACAAGCATAGCTGTGACCACATCAGGGAATGCAGAAGCACCCCTGCCCACCTTTGTAGGCCATGCGATGGGGCACATTTATTCCTCCAGACTGACTCACGGGGTGGGATGGTGAGCGTAGAGCTGCAGCTGGGGAGACATGTGTGGTCCTGCAAACACCCAACCATCCTGCTCCAGGAACCCCCAGGCAAGAGGCAGCACCCCAAGGCCCATTGCCAGAGCCTGCACTGAGGACATGCAAGTTGCCAGTTTGGTGGGAGGGCAGTGGAAATTTGGGTTAAGGATGGACTGAAGCTCCTTAAACTCTTCCAGTAAGTCTTCATTGTCATTCCCACAATGGCAGAAAGTGAGATGCAGAATAATTAATGTGGCTCAGCAAGTCAGTGATACAGTCAGTGATTGAGCCTGTGGACACTGATCTTGGTACTTGTTCGTTAGCTATAAGACTATCTAGTATATGAGAGCTATATATTCATGTTCAATGTTTTCTTTTTACTGTCATGCATATTTAATATGCATCTATAAATTACTAAGTTCCATAGCTTGCACCACTGCAGCTATGAAAATATGTAATAACCCAATGCCTCTTATCTTTGTTTCAGTTTAGGCTAATGACAGAGAGAGAAGAAACCTGTCCTAGAGAAGAAACCTGCCCTTCAAATACAGGTAAATGGTCTCTACTGAAGTCATTGGGGTCTATGCATATGCTTTTTAAGGCATGGGTTGCCCATCTTTATTACTGGTTAAATTATGTCTTAAACTATTGTGTTATTTCCATTTCCATCAGGACCTACATATTTTTTTTTTTTTAAAGTATTTAAAAAAACGCCTAAAATCTACTGGACAAAGGTGACAAATAAAAAAGATGCTGTATGATATGAACATAAAGGAATAAGCTCCATATGCCTATATGCATTTAAAGGCAGATTTAGTAGGGAGGCGAAGGGGACTGTGACCCCTTAATTTCTTTTACACCCTGTGTCACAGTGATGAGGGAAAGTTATTCCTGTCACCAACTGGCTGCACCCAACCCTGACATGAGCTATCTACTCTCCAGTGTCCTGTCTATCCCATCAGGTGCCGCTCAATGTTTCTTAGCCTCAGTAAATCCTTTTTCATTACAGCTACACAAGCTCATGATTTTAACACTGGTGGTTTCCCAAAGTTGAATCCTTGGTGTGGGTCAGAGAATGCTGTCACATACGTGCCTGTCACTTACCCTGCAAACCCCAATTTTTTGAAGAGGCAGATGCAAAGTAAGTAGGAAAATTAAGAGTGCTGATCCACCCGCAAAAGCCATCTCTAACATCCTTGAGTGAAATGGAGTTGTTATCCAAACCTGTAATTTTAAAGTAATTGCTGAGTTTTGAATGTTGTCATGTTATTACCAGCAGTAGCCAGCATTTGAAAAGGAGGCAGCAGAGAGTTTCTTTAATATGCAATAAAAAATATTTTTCATCAGTGGCATGTTTAAAAGCTGAAGCATCAGAGTCATACCTCGTGAATCCCTGTCTGTATCAGTGGCAGCAGAGCAAACATGTAGCAAAGAAGGGAAAAAGTCTGATCATAAAAAATTAGAGAGACACCATGCGAGAGGCATAATACAGTAATTTGCAGGTTGGGATGAAAAAACATCAATGCTCAATTCTGCGTATTGAGCTATTATGTATAAGTTATTATTAACAATATAGTTGCTCAGTTCAGGTGCTGGTGGCAAGAGATTTCATATGATAAATATGCCTCCAACATAACTGAATTCTCTTCACTAGTGTTTGACTGAGGACAAATTACGTTGTTTATGTCTGGGAATGAATTTGGTGAAAACAGCCTATACCAAAGGCAAACATAAGTGTTTCACAGCGCAGAATATTCTTGACCCCTCATAGTAAACCTTTTGGTACAGGATTCAAATATGCAAGAGTCTGATACACATGCAGCAGCACTGATTCTTTTTGTATGCACCATCTTCACGTAACATTGAAACTACCAGCTCAATTTTCAGTATTGAAAATATGGAATAATAATTTAACCTGTTGGAGCAGACACAATTCCATTGAGACACAATTCTTCAACCATTATCAACACTCAGTACAAAACCTGTCCTTTTCCTCATTATTTCAAAGCTATATTGTTAAACATCTTAAAAGTTTTGGAGGAATATTAAAAATGAAAAGATACCAACAAATCAACCTTATCTCCTTAAATATCAGGGAGGAATTGATTTCCCTTAGTGCCTTCCACAAAAGTCTGTTATCATGAAGGAGGGACTATGCTGGCTTGCTAAAAAGAAAAAAGGGAGGGAGGAGAATGCAGCCATTGGGGAAGCTCTTCCTCCCTAAATGTATTTCCATAGCAAGTTACTGGCAGTCTGTCTCGATCAGTCTAGGTACCCTTTGGAGAAATTTTGCTCCAGATACATCAGTTTTGCTGCTGTTACTAAGGAGTACCAAAATGCTCTGGTCTTTTCCATATGCCACAGGGAACCCAAAGTGTATTCCAGGAGCCAAATGCATGACTCAGGTATTTCTCACTCCAGTGACTTGAACTGCATACTGCTTGTAGTACTGCAAAACCAAACCTGCAATGGACTCGGCAAAAAGCTGTTCTGTTCAGTGGCAGAGGAAGCATGAACGAAAAGTGGTTCTGCATGTTCAGCATGGCTGTGCTACAGGTACGACTCTCCAGCGCCTGGTGCATTGCCGTGGTCTCGTTCGTGGCTACTTTGGGTACACCTGAGAATGGGTGTCTCTGCCCAGGGCTGGCGTGGCCACCCCAGTCTGTTACAAGGGCCTGCACGAGGAGCCCCGGAGGGACAGGGTAGCAACCCGGTGGTGCACAGTACCATCACCTCACGGAAGTGTGGGTGAGCAAAGAACCCAGTTAACCTCGCTGCAGAGGTGCCAAAGCGCAGCCTCCTCTTCGGCGTGCCTTACGTTTGACCCGACTGGGGTTCAGCTCTCCGATCCGGGGCTGGGAGAGCGCCGGCCCGCCTCCCAACGCTGCGGCCCAGGGCTGCTGCGGGCAGAGCGGCGCCTTCGGCCCCCCGGGCCCGGGGCAGCCCCGCGCCCCCGCCTAGGGGAGCCCCGGGGGAAGCTCCGCGCCCCAGCCCCGGCGGAGCCCCGCGGGGACGCTCCCCTCCGGCGGA
>VYZW01035647.1:5289-27892 GCA_013401315.1 Balaeniceps rex | reverse complement strand
TCCAAACCTGGGACATTAAGCAGCCTTCATCACTGAAATGTGATCATCATTTCTCAGTCTGCATATGGGTACTAACATACTCTCCAGATAAAGAGGGTCCTTGCACAGCCTTAAATGGTTTCTCAGTCAGACCCTAATTTGAATGGTGCTGATTACAGTGCTTAAGCTGTTCTCCCAGAAGCTAAGACTTTTGTTTGACTAAAATCTCAGACTGAAGTGAAACTTGCCACTTCTTCCCAGCAAATGAACGAGATAGCAAAGAAATTAAGGAAGTAAAGGTGCTTACAAATGCTTAAAATGTGAAAAATATTGGATAAATAAGAGTTGCTGGTTTTCCATTTAGTTTTATCATTTATTGCATTNTCCTTGCCCCCGCCGCCCCGCAAAATGGACCAAATACACTTTGTATAGCCTAACTAAAATAGTTTCAAGGTAGATTAGAAGCATAGGCTTGCTTTAGGCGAAATTCACTTTCCAAAACCTCAAAGGAATTTAAACACTGCACAGATCTTGTAATTCTCTACACACTAGTAAACTTTAATTCTTCTATTCCAAGAATTTGTAGTCAATGGAGCACTCTTTAACAGTTGTCTTAATGAGTAGCACATACTGAGGGCTACGCTACTGTGTGGCTGTCACCACAACTGATATGCGATATGTAGTGCCATATATCTGAATCTTGATAATGGGTTCATGTTGATTTCTAAATCCCAGGAAAAGGAATGATTTTAAAGAAATATTATAAGAAATATTATAAGAAAGATTATAATTATAACTCATCAGACTGTATAATAGATTACTTGGTTTAAATGGCTGCTTATTTGAGGATGGATGTCTACTCTCAGCTGTATATTAAACATAAAAATATCACCTACAAATCCTATCTATATTATTAGTTCAAGAGTAAGCATTTGGAACAATACATAGCATAAATTCTCCTGCTATGTTCTTCCCCCCTAAAAATTAGTTCTATATACTTCACAGTAAATAAATCACTCAGACACTTGGAAAAAAGTTATCTTTTAATATTGTAAATGCGATCAATAAACACAAAGTTCCCCATGTATGGAGTGTCTGGGTCAAGTATACTGGCAATTTAACTACACAGCTGTACAAAAACTGTTGCAGCTCATTGATGCATGATTAATGTTAATCTTTTATATGGTATATTCTAAGAGAGACATGAAAAAAGCACAATGATCAAAGACCCATTTCATTCTTATGTTATTACTGAAGTTTAAATCTTATTGGAATAATAAGTCAGTTGCAAAGTGAAATTGAAGTTTCCTCCCATTATTAGAATATCCTCTTTCATATTTACAATTCAAAGTTACCTATCTATTGGGCATTATCTCATACTAGAGAAACTTCCACTCCCCACTAATTAAACTAAAGCCTTATTTTTATTATTGATTGGAGTTCTGTTTAAAGCTGTATTATAAGGTGGTGTATCCAGTTCTTATTTAAGACATAAACCGGCAATTTTGCTCATAGCTATTTCAGCATTGTACTTATAAGAATTACCTGGGGGTTTTTTAATGATTTAATTTTGTATCCATTATGATTACTTCTGAGTGTAGATGCAAAAGTAGGTCCTGATCATGTAATGGGCTCCACTTAGGTTCCACCATTATATATTTTCAAAGCTTCATTTATTGCCACAGGGCTTTCTTGGTCCAGCTATTACTTTTTTCCATACATCTAAATTAGCACTGGATTTGTAAAAAGCTAGACATATACAAATTCACCAAATCTATAAAATACATAATTCCTACATATACTTTTTTCTTTAAAAGGGGGAAGAGGAAATTCTTTTGGGCTCAAAGAAAAAAGCACAAGGATAAGACATTAGATAAAATATATTGGTATTCATAAACAAGACTACAGACTTTCTAAGAATAAGCCTGAACAAGACATGACATTGGCATAAGCAAAATAGAATGTAAAAGTCGGTACAAAACAATTTTATTGGTATGCTGTTGAACTGTAAGGAGAAAAAAAGTCTTCTCTAGAATTCTTTATGTCCTGCTATGTTGCTATTGTATATTTGCTATTGCAAGTATTAATGACTTGGCTGTGTCTTTTAAATATTTGATGAAGACAATATAGGAGAAACTGCGGAAGTGGTGGTGGTTAGGCCCAGAATTTAGAATGTGTCTCAACAAACTGAAAAAGTGTTCTGGAAAAATAAGAATGATATTCAACAGGGACAAGCACAAGATTCTACACTTGGGAGAGAATGAGTAGCTCAGCAAATGCAAGTGAAGAAACAGCTAATCAGGGGGTAGTTAAGCAGGAAAGCACCTAGACATTATTGTGACAAGGCAAATATGAATCTACAATATCATGCTGTTGCAAAGGAGTCAAACATCATATTGGGTTTTCTGAATAAGATAGGAGCATGAAAACAGTAATAATAGTCTTTCCTGCCACTCACTAATTTGGTTGTGGTCTTTTCTGTACTATATACAGTTCTGCACACTGTAATGCTGTGATATGGGCCAATTAGAAACACTCTGGCAAAAGCAGTTATGAGATGCTTAGAAAGTCTAGAGAAGTCTAGAGAAGAGTAGACTGGGGGGACACAAGATAATCACAGAATCACAGGACGGTTGAGACTGGAAGGGACCTCTGGAGGTTGTCTCATCCAACCCCTCCTAATCAAGCAGGGTCACCTAGAGCCGGTTGCCCAGGACCACGTCCTCCCAGTTTGGTGTCATCAGCAAACTTATTGAGGGCACACTCTGCCCTGTCATCCAGATCATTAATGAAGATGTTGAACAAGACTCGACCCAGTATTGACCTCCGGGATACACCGGTAGTTACTGGCCTCCAACTAGACTTCATGCTACTGATCACCTTTCTCTGGGCCCAGCCATTAAACCAGTTTTCAATCCACCTCACTGTCTGCTCATCCAGCCCATACTTCAACAGCTTCTTCATGAGGATCTTATGGGAAACAGTGTCAAAATCCTTACTGAAGTTGAGGTAGGCAGTATCCACTGCTCTCCCCTCATCCACCAAGCCAGTCACTTAATTTTAAAAGTTTATCAAGTTGGTCAAACATGATTTCCTCTTGGTGAATCCATGCTGACTACTCCTCATGATTTTCTTCTCCTTCATGTGCCTGGAAATGGTTTTCAGGATTAGGTGCTCCGTCACCTCCCCAGGGATTGAGATGAGGCTGACTGGCCTGGAGCTCCCTGGATTCTCCTTCTTGCCCTTCTTGAATTTAGGAGTGACATTTAAGTTCCTGCATAATATTTCTTCCGATGTTCAGAAGATGGTTTTATAGAGAGGAATAAACTCATCTCTATGTCCTCTGCAGGTAAGCGAAAGAGTGATAAGTATCAATTGCCATAAAGCTGTTTAAGGCAAACATCAGAATCTTTTATAACAATAAGGATTGCAAAGCCATGAAAGCCTTCACAGTAAGACTGCAAAATATCGCAGTCTATTGGAGAATATTGTACACTGTATCGTGACAGGCACCCCCCCAAAAAAAAAAGTCCAAGCCATGCTTCTATATCCAAAGATATTCAGACTTGGGGAGAGGTTTTATTCTTTTATGGTGCTTAGTAGTGTTGTATTTTAGGCCTCTTAGTAATGTAATACACTTTGGTGTATCTCTTAAACAATAAAGTGAGTCAACATGTAAGTCTTGAATTAGGCCAGGTTATTTTAATGAGATATTAATTCTAGAGTTATGTGATATCATCTGGAAAGACTCTAGACATTCCTGTCTAAGACCTATCAGCAAAAGTCATTAGATGATCCCATCTTGCTAGACAGTAAGGAGAGAGAAGAAAACTGTCAGACATACAGATCGATGAATTGCTATGAGAAACATCATGCCTGCTGTGTTACACAAGCCAGTACTTTTAAAATTAACAATAACACACAATGGGTACAAATCCCTCATCGATTAAAAGTTCAATTTTGTATATGATCCCTCAAACTGACATATGGATGTAACCTATGGCTCGTTGTCTCCCTCAAGTGGATAATACAAGAACAGGGATTTATTTCTTCTAGACAAAAAGATTTTTTGGTTTTATTCCATCCTACTTTGACTCATTCTTCTGTTTGAAGAGACCAGATTTGATACATGCAGCCAGCTTGACCAGGAATATGAGTATACAAGGTCATCATTAAAAGCTGCAACCAACTGTGAAGAGCCAAAACTTGGGAGGATTTTCCTTGGCCAAACTAATGACAACAATTCCTTCTTTGCCCATGACCTGTACCAGAAGTCCTTATGCCATACCAGTAGGACATAGATTTCCTGAAAGACGACCCAGTGTTGGTCACAACTGCAAGAGGATAAAAAAATAAAACAGTGGCTGGCAACAGTAACAAAATATTCAGTTGTCTGCAATCTGAAGCCCCAAAAGTTTGCTTCAGTGTTTTCTGTGGCAGGGCACAAGCTGTGAACCACTCATCTTGAACAAGTGTCCATACTCAGATTTGGGTCTTTAATTCGGAGAAAATTTGTTTAGGGCTGTTAAGGCGCAGCATCCAGAACCCTTAAGAAATTATTTTGGTCAGGTTTGGGTCTTTGTAGATCTGGCATTTTCAAAAAATTGCATGGAAACTCTTTTGAAAGATCTTAAATTCTGTCAGTGTTTACATTATCATAGCTGACCCAAACTGAAAGACAAAGCAGGAAAGAAAAAAAAGTATTAAATATTCAGATGCACTGAGTACTAGCATAGATTTCTGTGGGGAAAGAATTTATCTGTCATCCTTAGGTAATTTCATTTTGGAAGGCTTAAAGGAATTACACTACAAGTTTACATTACTTCTAACTTTGAGGTGTAAATGCACCTAATGGGGTGGGAACATGATAAACCCAGATTATTTCATTGTATATATTTAGAAATAATGCTGGGAAAACCAAGCAAAACCAAAAACCATTCTCACAAAGATCTTTGCAAATTTGTTTACTTTTTAATGGGGTGAAATTCTTACTGGCACTTGTAAAACTTTTAAATAGCTGGTGAAAAGATGACACATGTATATTCTTATTTGATGAAGTTTTACATTTCAACAAAAATAATCAACAATTAAAAAAAAACAAGCAAGGAAATAAGTTTGTTGGGGGTTTTTTTTGTTGTTGTTTTTTTTTTTTTCTTGTAAGAGTCCAGGACCTTGTGTGACAAATTCTCTGGTACACCTTATTTTGAATATTGACAAACTGGGCCTGTGCTTTTCTTTGTATTTCTTTCTGGTGGTCAATACTGATAAAGTTCAAAGGTCCCACAGTGTAACTGGGAAGAAACATGACAAGCAGCTTTGTCAGTAGTGAAGTTATGGGGTTTTGCAGTAGTCAAAGCCTGAGAGAAGAGAATCCCAGAGCACCTTTCCATTATGTCACTGACTTGCAGTGTGATTTTAGGCTTGTTGTTCCAACTTTCCTGCTCCAACTTTCTTCATGTGAGTAATAATGAGACATATGCAAAGTCCCTAAATATCCCAAGTGATACGTGTTGATAACAGCACTGGTGACATTGGGAACCTCTTTCCTGTCTGAGGGAGGACCTGATTCTGCATAAACTGTTGTTGGCTGAGGAAAGCATTGAGGGTTCCAAGTCTGGACAGAAATGTAACCCAGGCAACAAGGGAAAAGACTCTGCATCAATGTAGTTGAGGTGAAATGATTACATGAGGGTATTACACAATCTATCTGCAATATTAGAACCATTCTGGGAACTGAAATGCCACATCTCTTTTCTTTCCCTGCCTTCCTTTCATCTTAGAAAGACACCTTTGAGTCACATATTTTTATATTTGCCTTGTTCTGTGTTTGTGCTCCGTCAGAAAACTCTGGATAGTAACAACGCAAATGCAGTCAGTGATGAAAGAAGAGGGGCGGAATTACCGAATTACTGCTTGCACAGGTGTTTGCACACCCGACCTCACACGCTTCCCACCCTTTGCCTGCCCGCAGCGTTAATCCCCCTCGCCTTCCCGGAGATCGTGGACATCACTTGGTCACTCCAGTGGCGATCCCCGCGATTCCTTTCCCTCCTGCAGGACCCCACAGTGCTCAGCTTTCCGCGACGTTGTCCCGCTCAGTTGCCCCACAGCAACCCGCTTACTCCTCGCATAGCGTCTCCTCCCCAGCTCCCTTTACCTCCTAAGGTGGCATGAAGCGCTTTGCTTTAAGCAGCGCGTTTGATTTTTACAGGAGTTATCTCCATTACAGCTCCAGGCAAATGAACTCACTAATGAATTTTCTGTCGGCCATGGAAGTGCGCTGCAAGTAATTAAGGGATGTGCTGTGGGGCCGATTAAGCTGCAAGTCACAGCGGCCAGAGCCCAATCGCGGCGAGCCCGTCGCGGTCTGTGCCGCCTGCGCTCGGCTCTACAATGGGATCATTGACTATTTATTTACTTCGCACAACAACTCTGCTGTTTACTTAATTATAGGAGCTTTTCAGTCACCAACCCCCCCCCGCCCCAGCCCCATCTCTTCGACGCTCTTCGAGCCTCCCCACCTCCGATAGCCAGGGCTCCCTAGTTGATTGCTTGAGCAGACGAAGCCTGAGCATCCTTTGTGGGGTGCGGGCAGCGCTCCCCCGCGGATCCGGGAACGGGAATTTTCCGTGAGGGAAAGGCGAGGGGACGGGGATTTTCCTGTCAAACTGCCAGGAGATCAGACCTCAGGAAGGCGGNTGGCAATCCCGCAAGGGGCGGGGGGGCGGGGGGGCGGGGCGCATTTCACACCCCAGCTCGTTAGGGAGGCCTTGGTCCTTTTATCAGAGCCCCGCTCCCGCAGCGTTGCCGCTTAGGAGCAAATCGGGCGGGGAGGAGGGTAAAGGCGGTCGCGGCTCCCACGGGACGTGCTCGCCCTCCTTGCTCGCCCTCTTTCGAGGTTTCTCCCCACCCCGGACCCCCTTCCAGCCTGGATGGGGTGGGGAAAAAGTGCCTGAGCTCAGTCCCCCCTAGGCCAGGGAAGGAGCATGAGGAAGGGCTTCAGCATGAGGAAGGAGTCGAGAAGAAGCCGAAGGCACCCGCACTTTTTCTAGCACCCCCGCAGGCTGCGGTAGGGGCGCTCCGCTCACCCCCGCACCCACGGGGTAAAGCGGGGACGGGCAGGGGTCGCTGAACGCCGTTTTGCAGGCGGCAGGGTGTCCCCCCCCCCTCCGTGTTTACAAAGCGGGCTCGGGCACCCCGATTAGGAGCTTGGACTCTTAACGCCCTGAAAACTCGAGCTCGGGTCCCTCGGGCGGCGGCGGGGGAAGGAGAGGCGGGAGCGCTTCGGCTTCCCGGGCCGCCCGCAAAGCCCTGCGGCCGGCGGTGGCCGGCAGGGAGGGCAGGCAGCGGCGGGGCTTGGCGTTGCGGGGAGCCGGGAGCGGTGGCCGCGGAGCGAGCGGGTTTCTGCTCCTTTAAAGGGCGCTGTGCAGCGCTCTCGACGGGAGGCGGATCTCCCTCCTTCCTTTCCCCCCTCCTTCCCTCCCTCCCTCTTCCCTCCTTCCCTCCCTCCCTCCTCCCTCCCTCGCTCGGCCGCCNGGGGGGGCGGGGGAGGGTGGTGGCAGGGGTTGCACCGTAGCCGCGTAGTGCCGAGAGCTGCACACGGCGATGTCTCTTGGCCAGGTGTCTCCGGGCAAAGGCGGGCGCTGAGCTGGCGAACTCGGGCACTGCTGAGCTGGCTGGCTTCTGCCGCCCAGGTCTGTCCCTCCTGTGGGGTAGGCAAACCTGTCGCCTTGCTCTTTTCCTCCCCGCGTTGTTCCGCACCGTCAGAGCCGCCGCTGTCCCCACGCTGGGGGCGGAGGGATGGGAAGCGGGGGCGAGAGGCCAGGGCAGCGCAGCCCCCCGAAGCCCCCCGCCCGGCTCCCGCGGTAGTCTGGAACTGCCCCCCACAGCCGGAGCGCTGCCCTCAGGGCGTCCGAGCCGGCAGCCTTGAGGATGTGTCCCCCGCTCTCTTGGGGGAGCAGAGGTGAGAAATGGGCTCTAACTTCGCTAGAGTTATGGGTGGACAACAGTCTCTACTTCCGTGAGGTCGCCTCCTGCCCCTACCCGGCCTCCACGGTACGGCGCAGCCAGTCCCCCTTTCAGCTTGTCGGCAGTCCTGTCATTTATTTCTGAACAAATTCAGCGTTCTCTGGGAGAGCATCCATCGCTAACCCAGCCAGGGCGCTGACACTCTCTTTGTAAAGCAAGAGACATTCCTGCCTACGGAGTGGAGGCATGATTGCAGTGAGCTGTGTGCGCACTGAAAAGGAATGAATACATTATAATGAAAACCTCTCTTCACGTTTTCCTTAGAAACTTTTGGGGGAGTAGAGCATGGAAAACATTAAACATCCTCCTTTTCCTCCCAAAATCTTTCACAGCTTCCCCAACCCCAAAGCAAACTGCAGGGTCGAAAGGCTGATCTGTAGACAATGTCATAAATGTTTGTTCTTGCTGCTTAAAAACCTGCTAGGAAAGTGCATTGCTGTCATACTCAAAAGTGCCTGAACAAGTAAGTCTATTGCATACTCAGTTCGTTAATTAGAATGCAAATCTTTCCACTAGCTAAAAATTAATTACCATCTTAAAATGTCATTAATCATCGGCGCAGCAGAAACTTGGTTGTAAATTTGGACTGAGCTAATAACAGAGGAGAACCTATGTTTTTTGTAGCTGGTGGGAGTGAAGTGCAAGTGGGCCGCAATGTGTTTTTAAATGATAATATCAACAATAATCTGAATATTTTCCTTTAAAAAGGAAGGACTTTGTTACTGCTTTGTCAGCAAAGCTGCAATACTTGTTTCTAGAGATCTGGAGAGGCTGGTCAGGTGTTGCGGTAGGCTATGGCTCTCCTCACACCAGATTGCAACAGCAGGAGGACTGTGGTGGCATGTGAATCTGAAGCGTTTGCAAGGATTTGCCGAAAAATGTCCAACAAACAAAGCTTTGGGGACCATATGCTATACACAATCTAAATTTCTGTCATTTGTTTTTGGGAGAGGACAGAACAGTAGATTAAGTAATACAAAAAACTTATCATCGGTTCTTAGAGATATAGCTATGACCTGAAAATGAAAGCCATTTCCTTTTTAAAGTAATATGGTAAAACTATACATCCCGGTAGGTGGCAGCTAGCTGAAACTGGGTTAACTTTTATTACAATAACAGCACATGAAAATATGATCTGAAGGAAAAAGCGTGTGATATAATAAAGTAATCAGAATCACACATCTCTCCTTTCCAAATGAGACATTCTGTACATAAGATCACCATTTATACTTGACACATACCTAAAGAATTTAGTAGGCTTTTATTATGCAGAAAAGATTTAAAGGCCTTAGATTGTCTATTCTTCTTTCCCCGCCTATAGCTAGAATACTGTTTTTCATATCAGCTTCACTTGAACATTGTCCTTGTGTATTAAAGATGTGTTACTACCACGTCTGTGATAGATGACCAAAGTGACAAATCAAAACATATATCCCAGGAATTTTAGATTCTCCTGGTTGTTGACCACTGAAGTGTGGAGGGCAGTTTCATAAAGACATTAATTGGAAAGGACTGTGTAACGGTGATGACAAGCTCCCAAAACACAAGACCAGCTTCTCCAGTAGAACATTTTCTTAGGGATTTCCAACCTTTGAGTTGTATATCTTACAGGGAAGGAAATACGAAAGGAGTTCAAAACATGAACATTTACCTGCTTTCATACTGAAATCATTCTGGAGGGTGGACAAAAGTATCTTTTATCAAGGTTACCCTTCTTTTTCCCTCCCTTCCCCGAAGGAGAAATGAAGCTAAAGTCTAATTAACAGAACAGGAGTCTAGGGTGGTGAAGTCTGAGGCTTTAGTTAATTGTATAGTCTATAAGTGGTCTTCAGTCACCACATATTCTAATAATGTTCTAAACATCTGATGTCTTGCAAGATTTACTTTTTGATAAGGAACTGATGTTCTTGAGAAAATAATTCTGGATTCACTACGATTTTCCTTCAAGGTGGGACCTGGGGTTTGAAAGAAGGTATGTTAATGCAGAGCATTAGGCGATGTGTGATAGCAGATAAGGAAAGCGGTACTCCTTCTGAACCCATAAAACGCCATAAAATAGCTGGCCAGCTGAAATAACCGAGGCTATAATATGTATCTTTAAAGAAGCCGATAATAGATTTTAATTTCCTTTCCGTGCTGTGAAATGACTGGAGGGGAAAAAGAAGGCGTTTTGGCACCTGAAGTGGCTGCTGGCGTAGGCGCGGCGGCGGCGGCGGCGGCGGGCGGGGAGCGCTCTCCGCGGTGCTGAAGGAGCCGCGCCGGGGCCGCGCCGGGCGCTGTCCGCGGTACTGAGGCCGCAGCCGGCGGTGGCGGGATGTTAGCACGGAGGAAACGAAACTTGGCTTGAGTCTTAGGCATGCGACCAGGGGCCGCAGTGTGGGCTGCTGACCATTTAATAGTAAAAGGAATTAATCACAAGTTGTTTCATGATTCCAGTTACAAACGCCTCAGTGAGTTAGGAGTTCTGTTGGGCTTAGATTACAGGTAGCAGTATTTTTTTTTAAGAGACCTTAGAAAATCAGACTGATAACAGAAGTCACTTTGCCCAAAGTTTATGTCTTGTCTAATGTGCTAAAGCTGACCATGAATATTATATTTGCAAAACTCCTCATCAAAATTAAATTAAATTTTAAAAAAATCCGTTTAGTCAGGAAGCTACATCTGAGCATTCACAATTTAAAAAGTATCTAAAGATGCCTAATGTCCTTTATTTCAGCAACACCAGGGGAAAGAGGAGGGAGGCAAAGAACGTTCACGGTATTCACGTGGGTCGGTTTTATTTCTCCTTGGACTAAGATAAAATATGAAAGAGTAGAAGAGAATAAACGAAATAGAAAATACAAGAAAAAGCATCTCTCTGCATTTTTACTGGGAGATATTATAAGTGTGAACTGAAGGAGTCGCTAGATATCCTTGCTTTTAACACTAGGAGTTCTTTGTAAAGTGCTCCAATAGTCAAATCGTCTGACTGAATTCCCTGCTAGACTGCAGAACTAGCCATTCATGATACTTATTTTTGACACTGCAGTTATGCCTCCATCTTAAAGAAAAAAAATCAATGATCTTTAATAATCCCCTTGCAGAATGTACATTCCTTTTCATCAGTGTTTTACAGTGTTTTAAGTAAATGCGTGCAGAGGAAATCAGTAAGCCATAATGATAAAAAGTTACCGTGAATTGCTAACACTCTTAGGGATACAGAGCACCAACATTACAGGTCATAACTTAAATGCTGCTGTTACTTATTTACATGTCTACAATGCACAGGTGTTATTTAAGAATAAACTGTAACTCACCTCTTCCATGCTCTACTTTTGATAGATTCCACAGAGTGTTCTCATTAGCATGGCATCATCGGTATTTATTTCTGTAAAGTCAGGTTTATTCAGTGTTCACCTGTATGTATCTGTGGGGGAAGTCTCTCAGTGATATTTTCTTTAGTAATAGAAGGCAGGGAGAGAGATAAAGGAGACAAAAGATGTCTGTAGGCAGAATGTAGAATAAAATGAATTCATTTTCCTGGTGGGGAATCTAGGAATTATCTTTTAATATTTGTAATAAAGCTTAAGTAGGTTCAGCAAAAACTTCACTTAGATTGCAAAGCCTGACAGTCCTGGTTCAATGTATTTTAATGGATACAGGCACACAACTAATTGTATTTCCAAGGAAAATCTGAAGTAGTCCACAGAATAATAGTTTATCTTCTTTGAAACAGCTGGCCAAAAGACAAAAGCCTGTGGCTGCATTTGCAGATACAAACTCAGTATCCCATTATCAAACTGGGAAGTGCTGTTGTTCTCACCGAGGATTGTAAAATGACAAACTACATAGATCTCTCAGTACAGGGAGGAACAGCAATATTTCCATAATACTAGAGTGAAAGGAAAGCAGAGTGCAAAATAAGAGGGTGGCACAACAAAGTGTAAAACATAAACTAGTAAATCCCCAAGTTACTGCCGTTTAAGCAACATTGCAATTTCAAGCAAGTTGAGCGAAACAGGTCTCTGCATTCAACAAGACTGTTCTAGCGCTGCCGATTCCTGTTTACCTTGCAAAAGCAGGCTGGTGCTCCGTGATCACTGGGTCCGGAGCAAGTTCCTAAGGACAGTCAGTATACAAGACATCGCATTTACCCTATTTCATGCATTAACCTGAGTAACAGTTAGTGAATGTAAATGTCATGATCTTTTTTTTTTTAGCCTAAACGTTACTTTGATAAGCTGCATGACTTTATTGTCAGCCTTCTCTTTCGCAACTCTAAAGCTAAGTGATTTCGACCCAGGCAGTCAGCTATTAAAATGCATGAATTGATTTTTACACAACAGATTCCCTTCTCCCCTATAGCTCCCCCCCGCCCCCCCGCTGCAGACCCTTATAGCTATTATTCAGAACAACTGAAATACTAATAACAATTAGAAGCATGTAAATAAAACCGAGTTGTTTTTTTCCTCCCGACAACGCTAGGCGATCAGATCGGTTGCATAATAGAAATTGGGAAGGCTGTCTGGCAGGCAGCCTTAAGAAGAGAAGAGCTATCTCAATTTCTCTCACTTAATCTTGGCTTCGCGTCAGAAGCTGTGCAGCAGTGCAGTAGAATGGGAGCACGGCAAAAGCTTCGCCAGTAAAACGGCTGGTGCTCATTGACTCTCGCTATGTGGCGATACCTCAGCGATTTCGCGAGCTGGATTACCTATTGATTTTCCTCCTTTCTTGCCTCCCAGGTTTACTCGGCTGGACATTGTGTGTGTTTGGATTTCTCAAGGATTCTCCCCCGACTAACATGGATGTCCCACCATTCCTTGCAGTTGAAGGTTGCTCCTTGGTGCAGTGAATGAAGAACATGCAGGGATTGCTAATGGGTTTGGGAAGCGTTGACTCTCTCCTCTCTCTGTGACCATGCCGTGATCGTGTCTGAGGGCCATCAATTTACGTATCCTCATTCTCACCCTACCGGGAAACCTGACGGCTTAGAAGGGGGAAGTAAGGCAGCGCGTGTGTGCATAGAAACATCATGAAGATTTTTTCCCCTATTCTAACTAATCCAGTCTTCAGATGCACCATTAGACTCCTTCTTTGCTTACTGTGGATTGGATATTCGCAAGGAACCACACATGTATTAAGATTTGGTAAGATTTCCCGACACTTTTTTCATTGTGCATTTAAGCCTGAATGCGATATGCGTAGGATTGACTCAGAAGGGGGTGCTGGGGGAGAGCTGGGACGTGCTACCGGAGTCAGGCACCGAAGTCCCTCTTTATTTTGCATCCGGAGGGATGAATTGCTGTGTGTTTTTTCTGTCGCTGCAGCTCATTGTAGCCGTAGTAACGGCACGATGATGATGATAATTATAATAACAATAGAGAGAAAAATGACTGGCAAATGCGTTTGCCTAAGGCTCTGCGCAGCTTGCGTGGCTTCCTCGTAATGTACCTTTTTTGTTTCCATAGTAGTGGAAAGCATGGCTAATACGGTGCTTGATCAGTTAACAATCTGTTAACTAGTTGTTAAGTTTCGGCCACCCGTCTCTGGTCCACCCGAGCCGATCTCGTGTGAGTGCGACGCTGGGATTTGAGACCTTTGGGCTGACTTCCCTTGAAGCATCTGCCCAGGTGTTTGCCACGTCAGTGGCGTTTAGGGTTAGAGATGTTTTAAGTCGTGAGCGGTGGTCGTGAAAGAGCCTTTGTGATACGTTTCAAAACCACAGCTTTTCTAAGCAAAGAAAGTTGTATGAGTTTCCCCGCCCCCCGCAAAAAAAAAAAAAAAAGAAAAAAAAGGAAAAAAAGTCATAGATCAGAATGAAATTTCAAGGAGAGTAGAGCGGTTTTACAGTTTAAAGACTATCCCAGCTGGAACATGAAACTAACCTCAACAGCTCTGCTTGTGTATGCGCGCGTGTGTACGTGTGTATAAGCAAGCAAGCGAAGGAGAAATTTCAGCCGCTGCATCCCCTATAGAAGTTTCGCTGTAAGGAAGTACAGGACGGAGACGAAAGTTAACCACATGTCCCGAGGAAGGCTGTGCGGCCCGGGGGAGTCCTCCGGGAGCCCCGCGCCCGCGTCCGCGCCCTCCTGGCCGCCCGGGCACGGCGGGCGGAGCGCATCACCCCGCGGGCGAACCGCGGCGGGGAGCGGCGGAGAGGGCAGGCCGAAAGTTGCTTCCCCAGACAAGCGGCATCCTCTGTGCCTACCGACAGCATGGTTGGAGGGAGGAAGCGCGGATCTCCCGCGTTCGCGCTGGCCGCGATACGCTGTAGCAGCCGCTACATCCATTTCTGTGGGGCACTGAAGGCTCTTGTCTTCGCCTGAGAATAGCGCCTTGGTTTGTATCTAATATTGTTTAAATTCCACCCCGCGCACACACTTTTATGTGGAGGGGAAGGTGGGTAATGATTAAAAAGTCACCAGGCTGTTACTGATCTCGTGTGCTGAATTCCTAGTACTTATTTTCTGCTTCCATCTGGTCTAAAGGTGGTGCTTAAGGCACGTTGCTCTTAGCAACCGTCTTCAGGAATGCTTGTTTCTTTGGACATGGCTAAACGGGTCCGTATATCATTGCGGGGTTTATTTTGCATTCAGTCTGATCCATAATCATGGCCGTGAAATTAATGCTAGGGCTGCGTGTAATCTGGCACTGTCCGGCTATCTGTTCTTCCACGAACTGGGATTCATAACGGGTGCCGAGGGTCAGTCTCTAGGAGTCTGAATTACTTTCAAGGGTAGCTATGTAAGCAAACATCTTCCCGGCCACACCATTAGCAAGAGGTGAGCTTTCCTCCTTTAGATTAGATTCTCTCTGAATTGTTAGTCCAGTGTACCTATAGAGATAGCCCTGGAGAACAGCGTTTTGATAATGATTAGAATAATAACTAATCCCGAGACTGAAGGGTGGTGCGGCAGGACTCCGGCGCCCAGTGACATGGTCGCGCATGCATGTATTTCTCTAGGCTAACTTTCCTTCCCAACTGCCTCCTGATCCCGCAGTCGGTTAACTGGTCGTGCTTACTCCATTGTTTGTAGAGGCAAAGTATGAGTCCGCTCCTGAATCACGGCACGCTTTTTCTTGTCTTTCAAAAGAATTGTCACCAACCCATCTCTGAGCCTTAGAAGTAGGTAGGGAGCAGTTGGTTAATTTATTTTAGTATGGAAAATGTTAGACGTCAGAGAGAGCGAGGAATACTTTTGCCCTGCTCAGCCGGGCCTGTTGCACATCTCTGTTTTAAGGAGTCTGGATTTAGCCTAGTCCAGGCGTGGAGTGACTCTGTCTCTGACCGCGAGAACTCTCGCTCCTTCCCCAGAGAGTGACATCTCTGGCTCTGTGCAGGGCATGGTGGGGAGGAGGGAAGGAGCAGCGAAGTGAGCGGTGGAAAAGCTTTGGTTATTTCTGAGAGGGGAATTCCCCGCCGCCCCCTCCGGATTCCTGGGCTATCTGTCCCTTCGGGATGTCCTTGCGGCCAGGCGGACGGTTTGTGGTGCCTTCCCGTGGAGTCCTTCCCGAGGAGAAGCGAGAACTGAGGAGATTCCCTCCAGAAGGCAGCCTGCCAGCCCCCGCTCTTCTTCCTCAGCCAGCAGCGCTATGGCAACAGGGGAGAGCTTGAAGCCTGCCAGAGCTCCAGCCCCCTCATTCCTCCTGTGCAAATTAACCACCATGGATTCGCATTGTCCTTCCCACGGCTTCTCTCATTGTTGGGACTAGCCAGCATGTCCTTTCTCTCTCTCTTTCTCGCTTTCAAGCTACCTTTTAGCAACCACACAGGGAAGTCGAGCCGCCTGGCTTATCTGTCAAATGCGGGGGGTTATTTTTGCCTGCG
Source organism: Balaeniceps rex (assembly GCA_013401315.1). Lineage (NCBI taxonomy): Eukaryota > Metazoa > Chordata > Aves > Pelecaniformes > Balaenicipitidae > Balaeniceps > Balaeniceps rex. Next base: position 12,078 of record VYZW01035647.1, on the reverse strand, counting down.
CCTTACGGAGCAAACACGGGGAGAGGCTGGTGCGATGGCACAGTTCCCTCCCCAGCGGCACTCACTCAGGCGTCTGGCCGCCCGCCTGCTGTTGCTGCTGGAGTAGGGCAACGTGGTATTTGGACATCACACCAGGCGTCCTTCCTAAATGACACCTTGGTTCATGGGGCATGCGGCCAAGCTCCCTCCCTTGCCCTTTCTGAATAGCTTCCCATAAGCAAGCCCAGGGACCGCTGAGGGTGAGGCTTGTGCCCACAGTAGTCGGGGGTTTCAAATGGGAACAGTCCTAAACCCTCACTGCGGATAAAAGGACAGATCCCAGCTCGACAAGGGAGAAAAGCAGCAGCCTAGTATTTCTCTCTCCACTGTGCTAAGTGTGATGGAAACCTTTTCCTTATCACTTGGCACCGTACAAAAGCCAAAATATGTGATCGCCGGCAGATCCGTTCCGTTATCGGGGATCACGTTTCGTAGCTTCCCGATTCACTGCTCCTGTGTAAGAGCAGACCCCGGGCAGCGGCTCCCCAGAAACACCAGGTAACTCGGCAGATGCAGATGCACAGCCCAGCCGAGCCGCCTCTCGCCCCCGACCGCTGGGCACGGCGGGCGGCCCGGGGCCGGCCTCAGCCTCCGCCCCACCACCTTTTCGTAGGCCTCTCCCTTCTGCTTTTGCCTCCCTGGGGATATCCCAGCACTTTGCCCTGTAAAGCTGAATGAATAAGCCATTAAGAGCTGTTAATCATCAGTAACTGCTCACCTGTGTTTCCAGAAACCCGCCCCTTCTCCTTGCCCAAGGCAGTAAGAGCGCGGGCTGTTTAAAACCCCTCTTTTCTTACCTATTCCTACATGGGGAATGATTGTCAGTTCTTTGAAATCTGGAGCACTCTAACAATACCCTCCTTTATTTAAATTGTCCCTTTCGGGCCTTATCTCTGCTGCCGCGAGCAATTCGTCTTTCCTACAGCAAAGGTGTGAAGAGGAACCAGTGACTGGAAGGTGAAAGCGGTTTGGTCATTGTGTTTTCTCATTCTCTCTCAGGTAACTCCTTGAAAGTGTGGTGAAAGACTAAAGACCTCCACCGCAGGGGGCCCACTGGCCTGATAAGTGTTTCCCCACTTCGTGAGATATTTTGTTATCTTCAGCACATTCAAAAAGAAGGGGAAAGAAAAGTAGAGGGCCGTGTTTGTAGTCTCGACTTTTTGTTGCTTTGGAGTTGCCTGACTTCAAGCAGGTGGGGAAAGAAGCTGAATGTTGTGGTTTACAGTGGTCTTCTTCCAGGTTAAAAGCAAAAGAAAGCCAAGAGAGAGATGGGAACACTTTTCAAAGAACGAAGGGAGAGTTTTGAACTCTTACCAGAAATATTTTCTACTACTGACTTTTTCTTTTCTTCCCTAAAAGAACCTACACCAACCTTTTACTAAGCTAGCGCTTTCCCCGTGCCCTCCAAATAATAACAATAACTGCAAAACTAAGCTGTATATGATCATGTAATCTTTGGGACTGAAGAAAACACAACCTCTTTTCTCAGCTCCATTGTGGGAACCTGGAGAGGGGAATTACTGTACACTGGAGACTTCCTCCGTGAAGAATTAGCACAGGTTTCACCTGACATACTTCTTAGCTGAGCTCCTTTGGCTCAAACACATTGGGTTTATCTTCATGTAATTGTTTTTATGAGATCGAGCGTGGCAAAACCAGAGAAGAGGCCAGCTCATCGCGTCCACTGCTTGTGCAGTTGCTAGCGGGTGTCAAGCGTTTCAGGTGACCATTTTAACATAGTAGCATTTAAAAACAGCAAAGTCATGGAACAGCAGTTAGAGCTAGCTCTGTGCAAAAGGGTATGAGACGAGGGTTCAAGGGATTACCTGCTGGGTAATCAAATAGAGTTTTCGTAGACTGGACCTGTGTTAGATCTCCTGGATGTGCACTTTCTTTCCTTTGGATTTTGCACTGACACCCTTTTAGTGAAAGGAAGTAACCTTTCTGCCTGTATTTAAGAGGGAAATGAGAAAATGTATGCATCTGGTTTTAGTGGGGAAGGCAGTCTGCCTTCAGGTCAAGAGTGAGATGAAAATCTGCAAAATAAACACTTGTGGCAGCCCTCAGAGGTCCGTGGCTTGGTAATTCCAGTATTTACAGCCCATGAAAATTTTACTGCGAAGGACAAGAAGCTTTCGATATGTGTAACATCCTCACGGAGAGGAGTTCAGAATCAGTCTTATAAACAACAACAGAAATCTTTGAAAGAAGAGTAAGGTTAAGAGCCTCGGGAAGGCATCAAGGAGGTGAGAAGCATTATTATTGACTGGTCCAGATTAAACAGCACAGAGGAAGATTTCAATTTGATAACGTCATAGCCCTTCCTGTTTTTCTTTGCTGCTTCTGCTGACAGTTTTGTAAGGTAATTAAATTGGCTGATTGAAGTCACAGTGGTCATGGGGCGATAAAGACCGTTTGGATTTAATGGAATTTAGAAACAACGGTGTGCTGCACACAACTCTCACAGAACGAGAATTTTAATGACTCATTCAGGGTGCTAACTACATAGAACGTCCTGGACGAGTTTAATTGAAAGGGCAAAGGAGATTAGCTGTATACAGTCTTTATTGCACTAGATAGAGGAATTAGAATTATCCTTTTAAAAGACTCATTATTGCATTATCAAGATTTAATGTAGGTTAAGAAAGCTTTCATCCGTGTGGGCTTTCTGGAATATCCCCAGATCCTTTCACCCAGTATTTGGAACACCAACAGCCTTGTAAAAGGATTTTCACACAATTGTCCAATAGACTGGATGCTGAGAAGTATAACTCGCTTCTTGCTGACTGGTACTTGTCTTTTGAAGTGATGCAAAGTTCAAGTAATACCCCCCATTTAAATGTGGTTGCTGAATGAAATGGTTTCTGTCACCGGAGATAAGAAACCAGAGAAAAATAGATTTTTCTAAACTCAAATATTAGAGATTTTTTTTTTTTATTTTATACAAGAGAAAATCCTCTCGATTTAGAAAAAAAATAAACCAAATCTTTTGTAGTCATTGCAAATAATAGCACGTCTTTGTCCCCTAATTAATATATTTACCTTGCCTGTTTCTGAGTTTTAACCTTCATCCTCTTTAATCTCTTCCAGAGGAACAATTACTAGAAGTTCTGTCAATAATGCAAAAGAGAAACTAGAAGGTGCCTTATTTCCATACTCCTCAATCCGCAAGGCAAATTAAAGTTTCCCAAATAAGCTTCTTATAATATTATGCTGTAATGTATGTTGGAAGATTAGATTAAACAATATGATAACATAATGTCATTATGCTGTCACATCAGAATTGGAATGTAGAGAATCAAAGACCACTATCATATTAATACTTATAATTTTGTGCTCTCCCACCCTCCGAGTCTTTTGGCTTCTTTATTGTACAGTAATAATAGTCTTAGGTTTATATAATGCCTTCAATTTAAACAGCCAAAGCTTTCAGTAAGGCAAAGAGTACAGAACAAACATGCAGTGATCATTATTCCAATTACTGGAGCTCAGACAGGTCTGGATAAACTAGATGGTATTGTAATACTATGTAAAACAGTAAATAGAAGTTCAAATGTGTATTCTTAATTTCATTAAAAGGTAATTCTTAATGGATTAAAACCACAAACCTTTTTTTTCTTTGGGCAAAAATTAGAAGTGACCCATGGGTGCAGTGCTTAAGGCTGCACTTTTTACATTTCCTGGCAAAGATACACTTGGCTCAAAATTTGCAAATGATTTGGATCAGCCTGGATTCAGATTTCCTTGAACATTACTCTTGTGTAGTCTTTCCAAAATGCTATTGAAGTAGAGTAACTCGTCAAGGAATGTGTTTGGTAACTTTGTTTGATAGATCTTTCAAATGAAATGCACATTCTTAGACTATATATTTATAAAGTGTTTCCATTTCTAGGTGTTTCTACTGCCTGGGGTATATAAAAGCAAGTTCTTTGCTAGTATTGTGACTGGTGTCTACAGTAGGGGTAGTTTACAGCTACACTGTAGTCCTTAAATAAAAATGTTTGTCCTTAGATAGCAATGTTCTGTTATCAATGCATCAGAAGGTTAACTCATTTATGGCTCTTACAGAATTTCATCTTTATATTTGGGGAAATACATTCACTCACATTAGCTGAATGCCTATTTTATTTTGTTTGTATTTCCACTCCCAAACTCTTTAAAACCTATTTTTTTAAATAAAATGGTTATCTGGATTTATGTTGAAAATGTCTGCCAATATTTCAGCATGAAAAAAACCCCTGATTGTTAGAGTCACTAATTCTTGTATTAGACTCAGTAACACTCTGACGGATGAACAGTCCAGGGAGAGCTTACTTACTATACTCTCAGGAACCGTTGTTCAGGAGACTGGATGATTTTTTTAATTCAATGTATGATGGCTTTTTTCTCTTCTTTTCTTCTATTTTAATATTTTACTGAGTGTTTCTGATGTTTCCTAATTATATAAACACTCTATCTGATTTCAATGGGCATAGCTAAATCTTAAAGTACTAAATGATCCATCCTGTATTTTTACAGATGAATGGAAAAAGTGATGTTCTATGGGTGGGCAAAATAATTTTGAAAGAACAATGCTTTTGTTTTTTTAACTTTTGCACCTTGAATCATTTGATCCCTTCCCTCACTTCCTCTTTCTCCTTATTTTTTTTTAATATCTGAAATGAAAAATGATTACTTACCTAGCCAAAAGAAGATGTTTGAATGTTATTTTTCTGGTCCTTTTTGGAAAGTCTTTGCTTTTCTAACTTTCTGGGAAACTGCATGAAAAATTAAAAAATCTGAAAGGCCTCATCTCTGTCTAAAAACTGAACTTGAAGTCCAAGCCAAGTCAGGCCTCCTCTGCAGTATTTGGAGACTGAAGGACGCAGAAGGATTAGACAAGATTGGCTTAGACTGGATAACTCTTACATGGCAAAAGTTAGGCTAGGTGAACCATGCCTGTCATGGCATCAGCAATATGGAGGAAGTGAAAGTGGATTGAGTAGGGATTTTTGTTTTCTCTCCAGGTTTTGAGTTTTTTTACAGCATACTGAACTCAAATTCTCAGGTAGGAATTTAAAAGGGAAAGATAAATATGTCAATGGCTCAACAGCTTCTTCCTGATATCAAAATACAAAAAATGCTGCAACTGCTCACTCATTCTGCTAAAAACGCACCAACAAATGGGTGGTGCTTATGTTCACAAACAAGTAGTTATTTACAGGACTGATTATGATTACCTATTGCAGAAACAGGTATTTAACTGATTACTTACTTTATGGAAATTTATTGAGTAAAGTTTGTCAAGCTTGCTTCAAAAGATGCAGAACTACTTCAGCTTTGGAAGAGTGTACCATCTTCACATTTAGCTCTTTCTCTATCTCCAGTAAATATTTCAAATTAAGTGTAACATTTCTCTGAATATAAAAATAGCTATTACTTTAAAGTGTTTTTTGTCATAAGGTAACTGATACTGAATTTAAAACACTTTTATTAAAATGCTCATTCATGTGCATATACACACTTAGTAGGTAATAATCTGGGTAAATTTATTAAGGATTATTTTATAACTGAACTTGCCATCCATTTGGGCTTTTGTTCTTCTCCAGGAGCTAAATATATACCAGCTCTTTCAATCAGCTCAGGAGCTAAACGTGTATCAGCTTTATCAATTAGCTCATATTTATGCTGTTATTTAAAAGTTACACAATTAGGACATGATTTTCTGAACAGTCCATAATAAAAATAATTACATTAGTAAGCATGAAACATTGATAAGAAAATCTGAGTCTCACCATGGTCAAATTTATGACTTTCACCTTTTTTTGTTTGTTTGTTTTTTTAACATGTAAAAAAGTAATTAAAGTCCTGCCTCAGCAGTTCACATTGTAAAACCTTGAAGAAAGTAGTTATTTAACTTGGAGACCAATCAAATCTTCTATTCCTACTTGTATTTTCAGAGTCAGTGCTCAATCATCAGCCAATACCAACAACCCAGATTGTCACAGAAATACATTCCTTGATAGTTTAGTGCTAAGTTGATTTGTACTAGTGTGGATTTGTTTTTTTTACACCACATGGGATATCAAATATGTGTGTACTTGGTAAAGTTTCTTACATGTAATTATTCACAACAACAATTAATGGATCAAATATTGAGATAAGATATCTTTTAGTATACTTTAGGCCTGACCCTTTTCTAACTTTCCATTCAGGTCAGTGGCTTAAGTTAGTACAAAATGAAATAAGAATCAGAGTTGTAACTGTAGGACACTGTTTAGAAAAAGAATGTTTTAGATCATTCTAATGCCCGAACTAAGCAATTATGTTAAAGTCCATTGAAATTTGTCTGTTTATCTTAAGTATAGTCATTGCGTAGATGAGCTGGTGATAGAGTATTCTTCCAAAAATGCATGACTAGGTCCATAGCCACGTTGAATGACATAGTGCTCTTCAAGTCAAGCCATGCATGCTGGTTTACATTAGCTAAGGATCTCATTCCAGAACTTGTCTTTCCTTGAATTTTTTTTTCCAATTATCTTTTAAAATTGCACTACACTTTTTACACTTAAATTTGTCATTCACTTATTGTTATTAACAATATTTAGCAATGTGCTATAAAACAAATTGAACATGATAGAGAATAATTTCAACTAGTGGTTTCTTTTAAGCTGGAAAGTGTATACCGGTTGGTTAAAGATACCGCAGTCCAGTAGCAGCAATACAACTTGTTTTGCTGATCAAACACTGCAACACAATCAGAAATGTTGT
>VYZW01035645.1:1821-13463 GCA_013401315.1 Balaeniceps rex | reverse complement strand
AATAGAAATTTGACAAGTAGGTGCAGTGTGGAGTATAATGCTCTGGAACACCACTTCCCATCTATACCGGGACTGGACAGAGTTCATACTAAGAATGGTTCATACACACGGATCTTAGGAGACTTCAGTCCACGTCTTCAAAAGAATTTAGGCGAGAAACTGCCACTGACATCAGTAGGACTTGAGCTCCTATGTACCTGGGGGGAGGAACTTCCAGGCTACAGACCTGTTGACAAAGCTCAGACACACCAATTTCACCACAGTCTCAGTGTCATGAATTTAAAGAGTTCTCAGTCACCTGGAGCATAAACCAACACAAACAGCATAGTCCTGAGACGTCTGAAAAGCCTGCAACTGCCACAGTGCACTATTCACTGAAGAAGGGTTAAATCCATCGGAGAGGATTTTAATAGCTACTTTACAGAAACTCACTAGTTATGTTTGATTACATTGTATCTGTACAGTGTAAAAACTGACCTGAATCCCTCTTGTGCCAAATGCAAAAGTCCTTCTACACAGATTAAAGGGATTTCATTCCACGGCCGATAAGAAGTTTTTTCCATTTATCTTAGCTAAAGGAAATTCTACATGGATCTTAATAAATATTGAATACTGTCACACTACTTAGAGCGACATTTTGGTGGAATACAGCAATAGGAAACTGTATCACCTTTCCTAGTCTGTCCTTCCAAAAACTCCTGCAATTTGGCCAATGTTTAAAAAAAAAAAAAAAGCCTGCTTCAGCAATACCAAGCCTTTAATGGCACCCCAAAGCAATGCAGCTTAGAACAGAAAGTGAAGAATATCAGAGCCATACAAGAGAAGACTTGGGACAAAAGACCTTAACTGTAATGGGAGGAAGACAGCATAAAAGAATCATCAAGAATATTTCCCCTCTACTCAGCACTGGCGAGGCCACATCTGGAGTATGTACCCAGTTCTGGGCTCCCCAGTACACAAAANTGGAATAGGTTGTCCACAGAAGTTGCAGAGTCTCCATTCTCAAAACCAGAATCCCCGAAACTCCTCAGTTTTCCTTGGTTCTTTTTCAAAGTGCTGATAGAGATCAAATTCTGCTCAATTAGGTCATGTCAGAATCATTAAACTGCAATAAAGATCAACAAAAATGCAAAACTCCAGACCAGATGTAATATATGCCAAAGTACCATGACTGTCTACTTCAGACTGTTCTCTACCTGATCCCTTAGTACATATAGGAAAAGCTTTAAGAAAGGGGGATTCAGACTGAATAATCCCCAACTAAAATGTTATTGCATAAACTGGACTTATTCACCTAGTTCAATGCCAGGTACACATACAAACGGATATCATGGACTAGAAAGACTTGCTTTTACTTCTGTGTCTGAATCAGAAGGAATGAGACAACTGCGTTTTGGTTCTGAGCAGTACTGAATTTAAGGGTTAGAAATGGGTCTAATCAAACACAGATTCAGAGAATCTGCAGTTAAAAGAAACATCAAGTACTGATGCGAGCTCCTCAGTTTAACTCCATTTGTATCATTCTTTTGTGCAAAATGCCTGAATTTAATAGCAAAGCTTCCAGAACAGAACATATAATATACGTAAAAGTGTCTTGCTCCTACACAGGAACTAGATCTGACCCTGCATCTATTTAAGAAATTGGCAGGATATATTAATTATGTCCCCAAGAACAAGGTTTGGCCAACTATCTTTAGTGCCTCTGTATAACTAAGCTTTAAATAAGTCTGCAGTATGTAGGCAACAGCGTGCAGAAGTCAGCAAGTGGCACTTAAAAAGCACAGCATCAATTCGCAGTACTTAGCAAACAGCCATGGTTTCCGTGGTGGTTATAAGGAATTTGCCTTTGAATCTGCATTAAATAGCCAAATTTTCTACATCCTGTTTGATGCATTTAGAAAACATCTGTTTTTATTAACTTGAAATCAGTGCAGCACGTTAACATCTCAGAGGAAATTAGGTTCATTTAATATGGATTTTAAGGCTGTATTCCCCTTGCTCTAGTGATATCAGAAAGGGCTTTCTATTTAGAAGTTGTGCTTCTGCAATGCCTAGCGATGGTGGAAACAGAGTACTCTGAGCATGGAGTAAGATACACTGAGCCAAGACATGCCTTGATTTACTTCCCTGCGTGGTGGGTAATAATTCAAGGGAGAAATTGGCCAGATGAGAGTTAAATCCTGGGGGATCCAGATTCTAAATGGGATCCTAAGTGATGTAGTTTCCCCTTTCCTGGTTTCCTTTACAAAGACAGAAAACAGCGGGAACCTTCACAAGCTGATCTTCTTGGTTTCAGGCACTCAAGGAAAGGGGTGACACCAGACGATTCTGAGAAGAAAAGGAAACAAACTGAAGCAAGCTGCCACTACCTTCTGGGTAAGAATCCCAGAGTAAAATAGCTTTCCAAATGCGTCTGTTGGGGTGCAGCAAGCTAAAAGATAGGTTTTGTCCATAGAAAAGGTAATTTTCTTCTGGAGAAGAAAAAAAAAAGCCAAAGCCAACAGTAAACCCATTTGAAAATGCCACTCCAGTATTACAGGTGGTACAATTCAGTTGCCTCACATTCCAATACTCCTCTATAGGCAGCTATCTCTGGTTTGAGGAAAGCTCTCAGTATGTACCACCGTCTCCTTCCCAAGGAAAAGAACAGCACAGGCATCTCGGGAATCTTCAAGTGTGGTTCACTCTGGACATCTGGTTAGGCAAGTCTGCTCAATGGGACCATGTGGGCACTGAAACAGGCTTTTGAGGTACTTGAGCAGGTTAGCAAAATCAAAATAATATAGAAGTACCAGTGTTAGCATCTATGGAAAACCTTCAGAAGGCTGTGACTGAAACATAATGAAAATACAGCGTGAAGGGTACTGCAGGTACAGCTTGGAAGGTAGGGTTTACAGCAAGTGCCCGAGGATGTCCATTTGTAGCTAAAGTACATTTTGATCCCCTGTTCTCAGACCACTGTCTCTCATTTTGATCTATTGGATGTCATCAGACTCCTCCACCTAAGATTTTCAAAGCAGCTTAAAATTATGAATGAGTTTCAATAAAGTTTGGGTAACAAAAGCTCCCTCAAGCTGACTTGAAAAGCTCTCCTGTGCCTGTTCAGCCGTCCGAGATGAGGACTAATCTATTGTGTATTTCTTCACATAGGGTCCAGCTCAGCAAAGAGGGCTTGGACTTGGAGGTTGTACGTGTTGCTGCAGTAATGATGGCTAGTCTGAATTCTCTGATGAAGCTCAGCAGTTGGTAAAGTTTCCAGGGTTTAAACTTCTTACTATGGCAATCATAGTGAGGCAAATTTGCAGACCTTAGTTTCATATTTCCCCTCTCATTTCAAAAAACCATCTAGTTTTCAACACAGCTCTAATGATAACTTCACAAAACTCTGTGGTTTTGCTTTGTAGCATTTAAGTATTTTGTGTCAAGTTGCTCCACAGCTCTACTGTGTCAGCTCCAAATGAATCAAAGAAATCTCAGAGCAAAAGCTGTTTGAAACTGGTAATATTCTTCTGGATTCTCAGTCGAACCACCAATTTTGCCTGATGAGGTTCACTCGAAAGACTTCATTGACTTAAGCAAATCTTTCAACATGCATGGCAGGAGTTTAAAGTTTCTAATGTACCATGAAGCCAGGCAAATTTCGTAGGAGCTTTTTGAGAATGCTTTTCTTCATTCTAGCTCCACAATCACCTAACAATTTTGCGACCAATCTCATGATGCACAAGACCCATGGGAGAGTTGTACAAGCTGTTGAGGAAAGCTATGACAACAGTATTAGAACATACAGCAGGCCCAGGGAGACCTGAAGTTATTCACCATTTTGTAAGCCAGAGCTCCAAGGGTCAGTCAGAGAGCAAGATAAGTACTGTTCAGAGCAACACTGATCTCCTGTTAACAAATCAGAACTAGATTTTTTTTCTTTTTAAACAGGGTTTTGTCATAAAATGCTGATTCATCAATACTAACAACGACGTGCTTAGATCCAGGATATGATTTCTGTACAGAAAGAGGGACTCCGAATTGCCATGTATTCTCTGGCATGCTCCTGAAGTGGCTTTTAAGCTCACTTTTTTTAGAAAGATTAAAAGCTACAGAAAACAACTCAGCTGCTGAAATCCAGGATCAGTGTTTCGCTCTGTCACAGTGCTCCTACACAAGGTAGTTTCTCTGTGCTCTATCTCCTCATTTTCCAAGCAACTGAGACTTCCTACCTCATGGAAGCTTGTAAAGATAAAAGTTTTAAAGACTTTCTGGTGTTTAGCTGTAACAAGGACTGGGAACATGAATATTTCACGTACCTTACCAAGAAGGTATAAAATTCACAATGAATCTCACTAGTGCTATCAAAACATACTTCTGGCCTCTGGTCAACGCAGGCATTTTGAGTAAAGTTGGAGGCTTGATCAATTTGAAGCCTGTCCTCCACCCTAGAAGGATGCTAAGCAAAAGCAGAGTGATAATAGTTTTATGTTCATTTCGAAACCCGGAATATGCATCAGCATATGGCAGTTATCTCCAAGCAATGAAAGAACAATCGTTTTTATTTCCAACTGAACTGAAGAATTCACATGCAGATTCTTCCACAACAGAGCTTGAGAGGTCTGTTTAGCGGCAGACCTGCTAAAGATCTGCTACGCAGTAGCAACTGCCCGGTGTGCAAACACAAATTTGCGGCAGCTCCTAACAGCAACTGCATTTACCCTTTTGGTTTCAGAAGCGGCAGCTCCACCAAATCCCAGTTCCTCTTCGCTAGCCAACTCTGGACTGATCTTACACTGCCTTTTACTTCATTTTAAACACTGTAATCTGCATTTTCTTTACTTTTTTCTCAAAGTTCTTCTGCATCTATATAAGAAAAGATACGTGAAAGAGAGAAGCCTTATGTTCTTTTTAAGATATTAACTTAGAGGACAAAGATTAGAAACCTCTTGGTGACACAGACTGGAGTCAATTAAGACAAAATATTCCGTGTACATACTCTCTTCAAGGCAATATCTGTAGCTAGTATGTAATGCAAACCATGTTAAGCAGCTACGTCTAGCCTGATTTCTGTCCAGCTACCAAGGATTCTGACTGAATTTCACCAGACAGAAATGTGCAGTTTTTTTGTCATTAGAGAGCACCCAGGGAAGTAGCACAACAAAATGCTTCCTGCTGCTGTTAAACGCAGGCGGCTGTGATTTCAGCTCAGTCATCTGCTCTCACATTGAGTAATCCACAAATATTTGAGCTTTCTGGCAGCATAAACCCCCCCACAGTAGCAGAGTCTTTTTCTCTAAATGATCCAAGACATTTCCATGTTTGCCTTCTCAGGCTATTGATAGCAAACTGCTTAATAGGAGAGGGCATCTGTGATGCTTTTCCTGATTATCGATAACATCTAGAAGGCTTAAACATGGCCTTTCCTGCGTCACTTTTTAAAGGAGGTTAATTGAGATCAGATACTTAAAGTTGAACTTAATAGCAACAGAGTAAGTGCACAGTCCAGACTATGGAAAAAAACATGTTAAAAAATATTTGGAATAGTTAAATATATCCAGATCAGCCACACATGATAACTTCAGAGCACTTAAGAAGCTAAATGAAGGACCCTGAGCCATTCCTGGTTATCTGTAGAGTGCTCACTGAAGACACATATGGAACTCCAGGAGACCAGAAAGCATAATTTAACTGATTTTTTTAAGAGATAGGGAACAGTTTGGGAACATTTAGCCCAGTCTATATACCCGATTATAAACCCTACCATACAAATAAGACAGTAAGAAATACCTTGTACACATGCAACAGAACAAATGAAAATTTCACCCTTTACAAGATAACTGGCCTACAGTACCATAGAGAGGCAAGCAAGGCTTGGAGTATAGCCCTCACAACACAGCTCCTCTAAGAAAACAAGGAAAAACATGGTCTTTGTGAAACGATTATAAAGTAGAAAAACAAGTGGTTGAAAAGTTGCATTCAACGAGTCATTGTTAACCATTCGCTTGGAGACTGAGAGAATGTATTCACTAGGGTCTTCATCTTACACATATCTATCACGGTGCAATAGTATTCAGAAGTCTTTAAGTGCTTTTGAGAGAGACTTTTTTTAAAAAACCTGGATGATACCAAGCCAGGAGAGAGTGCAAGTACTTTGGAGGACAGAATCAGAATTTAAAGTTACATTGGTCAGCTGGAGAAGCCAGCAGAAAAAAATTCAGAGACCTGTTAGACACCTTTGGAAAATAATAAGTCAACAGGAGTAACAGCAAATTTTAGCAAATCAGAGATTTAGAGAGTAGGGAGAGGGAAAAGAAGGGGTGGGGGGACATCTTGCAAGACACCAAATTTGGTGAGGGGAGTCAATTATTTGTTGTCTTCCTCCCTCATGGACAGGACAAGAGTAAAGGACTTAATTTTAAAAACAAGAGAAATTCAGTTGAGAGGTCAAAAAGATTTTTAAAAGTTAAGTAATAGTTACTTGGAGAGATTGTGAAATCACCCATCACAGATTTCTGTAACATCTGCCAGGGTGGTTTAGGCTAATTGTTTACTTGATTATGGGTACACCTTCCAGCCCCCAGCACCTCCCTTCTGGCCCAGCACCTCCTCTTGCCCCTCCTTGGCCCTGACATCCCACTTCATTTCTCCTTGTCCCACAACCTCCCCGAGGGCGGGGGGAGGGGGGGGGAACCACACACCAGACTTTAAAGAATTCTGCCTCAAATGACTAATGAATTAAATTCTAATTAGTGTCACTAATAAGAACATTTTTCAGCATTTATTAGACCAGTGGCTACAGTGTCCCCTCACACTAGGGTTATACAATTGCTTCCATTCCAACATCTCTATTTTCAAGAGTCATGAATAACTTAAAAACGCACACATTTTGGCTGAAATTTTCTAGGCATGAGGTAGAATTCGTAGGGACACCAATGGCTCCTGCATTGTGCAGCTTCCAAGCTTTTTCCAGTTTGGAAAAAAAAAATATTGTGTCACTGGAGAAATAACCTGTGATCCTATAGTTAAAGTCTACGTCGTAATAACGCATGTGCACAAGGCAGCAGAATTCCGACTATACGCCTGACTGTGGCAGTTCTTACCTCTGAGAGCTCAACTGCATAACTTTAATGTTGTATTACCATCAGCTCTTTCTATGGGACCTCTTTTACAATGAGCTTACAAATGGCATGTGTAACAAATGATATCTATTGCGTTTTATTATTCATCTTTTTCCACATATTGACATTTGAGATGTAACCAGGGACTTTGCACAGAATATGTCTGTCAGAAGCGGTGTGTACTGATTAATGTCCTTTCGGTGCTGATATGAAACACATGGGTTATATTAGCAAAGCGATGTATGAAATGATACATTGGAAATTACTGACCTATTCCATGAACATGACTTACCAAAGTCAGGAATGTTCTAGCGATTAACTCTTACGAATGCATGTGAATTAAACTACTTCTTTCTGGGAAAAGGGTAGCGTTATCAGCTACCAATATTCTGCAAAGGGTCAACCCTAAAATCTCCTGAAGTAAATGGCTTTGACAGTACAGTAGCAAAATTATATTTTCAGACAATGAGTAAATTAAAACAAAGGGCTATTATTATTCCTGTTCACTTTGACAATTTGAAGTTATTTCTTCTTCAAGTTTAGGCCACGACTGAAAAAAGAATCCCTCTAGAAGTCCTTAGGCATATGCTTAACTCCTATTAAAATCAACATCCCACTGAAATTGTTAAAGTTAAGCACGTGCTTAAATATTTTCCTGAACCTGGCCAGTGGGTATTTACTTGCCAAAGTTTTATTTTCTTTATTGATACAATATTAACTCCAAAATGCTGTGGACACATAAATATTAGCCAAAATTATTAGCTTTTTCTGGATTTCTTGGCCTTTTAAAAAAATCTGGTCTGGCTAGAAGACTGCCTTATCATTAAACCAACATATTAAATTTCTCCGACAGTAAAATCTATCTATAGACATACAGTAACAACAAATTAACCTCAATCTGACATGAATGAAAACAGTTTCTAAGTGGTTATAGTTCCTAAAACAGAATCTATATGCAATAAATATAATTATTTCACTGAAATTGTTAGCACATGTTTTTCTTTTGCAACAGACATGTTCGCCGTACCATCTTTGTTGTATTGATATGTTCTTTAGTAGCCCATTCTGTGCCTTCATCCTTGATTTAAATTTATCGTGACACATTTTTAAACAATAGCAGGAAACCTCACTTATGACTTTAATTATAAAATGGTGTTATAAAATTATATCCACATTTTACTTTTGGCAGTTGGCAATCCTCATTTAACATAAATAACCCTTCTTGGCCTCAGCAGTTCTCTTTGGTTGATTTCAATGCTTACTGTATGTAATTGATATAAAAACACAAGGTTTAGGAAGCAGTTATTGGAACTTGTTAAAAGAAGTAGTCAAGTTCATAAACGCAGTCATTTTGCTATGTTACATGCCAAGAGAATTAATAATGTACGTTTGGGAATAAGGGAGAAATTCTGGCTTTTTAAAGAAAGACTGATGTAACTACAGTATTCCACTCCTATGTTAATTGTTTGGCTTGCAAACCCATGGCTTTGTTTCTCTTCCACCCACAGCTGCTTCCAATAATCTTCTAAAACCTGACACATACGTACACACACATCCACATTATATGCAGGCCATCCATTTTTAACTACACATATGCACTAATACCAAAATAATTCTGTTGTTCTATGTTAAAGAACAAGAGCGAATATGTATAAATAAAAGGAAAAGACAATCACATCAGAAGAGGCTGTTCTCAGAAGACTGAAGTTTAGCAATACTAGAGATGAAGCTACTTCAAGTCACTTTCCAGAGGGAATGCCCAAGCAGTTCACACGAAGCAGCTGGTTTTCAGCTGAAGACGCCCGAATTTGCACAAAATCATCTTTGTCTGTCTGTCTTTTGCACACTGACAGCACCGGTACGTGAACACACAACAGAGTTACTTGGCTGCATGAGCAATTAAGTAACTCCAAAACTGAACCCTCTGATGCACGGTGGTCACACAAGTGCATGAAAAGTCACCTGTACGTAATGCAGAGATAGACCATCATTTGAAAAACCAAAGCTTAATATTAAAATGCAACACCACCTTAACTTGTATTTGACTGTCACATAGCATTACTCACAGGATTAAAGATCAGACTTTGATGAACTGGAGACAAAACCCAGCCCAATTCTTGACAGTGCTGGGCCCTCCATAACCTTCACTGAGCTGATGGGAGCTACTAATCATCCTTTACTTTTGAAACCAAATCACTCAGGTTAGGCCCCACTTAAAGTTTTTCCATTTGCCATTTTAAGGACCCAGCTTCAAAAATTCTAACTTACTAAAGCTAATTTATGAGAAAGAATTCAAAAACATTGAGAATGTTCTTTCTAAGCTTCCATTTGGCTGGTTTATCTCACACCTCAAGTAAAAATCAGTTTAAGACACAAGAAGGGGACTTTGTGCTTTGTGCATCAGGATCCACCACCTCAGATCATGAGAGGGATGCGTCCTGCAAGCCAAGTCACACAACAGGTCACAGCCACAGCACAGGACTGCGTTTGTGGAGAGCCGGGGATCTGTGATGCCATAGATTGTCACTAACAAATGCCAGATGTGGATGGCTGGAAGCAGAGGCAGCTGGGGAATTCAGAGGAAAGCTGAGATGCTTAAAATGTACGTGCTGTCAGTAGTACGATGGGAGAGCAGGACAGAGGGGCCAGATGTGCGAGTCTCACACAGAAAGAAAGAGACTAGACAGACCTGCAAGACAAAGCTAAATAAAATTATTAAGCAAATGAATGTTTCAATTATGGGCCATTACCTTGGGGTAACAACTCAGCTTTAGGAACGTGGAAGGGACAAATACTCTTCCTACCTCCTCTGACATACCCACCCCAGCTGTTTTTATACATCCAAAATGTAACGTAGTTGGTATTTGCTTAGTCAAGGCCGTAAGTACCTATCGGTCATACATAAGCCAGTCTCTTAAGCTCAACCAGGTACCAATGTGCCTCCTATTTCTTTCCAGTGAACAGGGAGAACACACCGATACCACCAAAAGAAGTGTCTCTCATCTGTAACTTGCCACTTCCAACCGGTGTCGGCAGCAAGAGCCAGCCTGTGCCTTTGGCCACTCATTAAACCACTCGGCCAGGAAAGCTCCAGGACACTGGGATTTCACAAGCTTCTTGCATTCCCCCTTCTTAACCATGCAAGGATGGACACAACCCGGTCTCTGTGACATAATAAAGTTCATTAAGTAGATCAATCTTAGGAGTTTTAATTCTTCTCCATCACTGAACTATAACATCCATTTCAACCTCTCAAAACTGGTCCCTAATCAGCTGAGACCTACTGACTTTAACTGGGGCTCTGCCCAAAAGAGAGGTGCCAGATCAGCCCTGCTACCTGCAGAACAAAAGAGGTCCCAAAGCCAGTGGCTCCCACCCTAAAACCAGCACGACAGCAGCTGCCAACTCTTCGGTTTAAGTAGTCTAGACTGCCCTCTTTCTTCCTTGGGCATCGCCAGGTTTGTGCAAGTGTTAAAAGCAAACCTGAAAAAACAGTGCTAGGGAGCACGTCGCTTTTCCCCCGCCTGCCAGGCCCTGAGGTTCAGCTGAGGAGGCCACACATACTAGCATGTCTTTCTCTCTCCCACAGATGTTACAGTGTTCCTGAATAAATAGGAAGCTGACTCTGCCTCGCAGTGGAAGAAATTACTTCAGAGGACGCTGAGACTCATGGGACTTTTGCATTTCCTAACATAAACTTTGATTTTGCTATTTTTATTGAAAAGGGGGTGTTCAGCAAAAGGGGTAGTGCTTCCTCCTCACACTTCCCATTGCTATGTGCAATATTGATACTTTAACCTTATAATTAGGGATGGCCATATTTTGTGGAACCTGAGGTTTTGAGACCTCTTGAACTTCTGGGGCGGGGGGGGGAGTAGGAAAGGGAAGCTACAAAGAATGAAGCTCACCACATCTTTCCTTATAAGCCTGTGATTTTCTTTTCCCCTGTGAAAAGAGATTCAGGTTTTTTCTTTTTAGCCATCATATTTTTCTGCTTAAAGACCTATCTCCAACGCTTGGTCTAGATATATTTTGGAGGCCAAGGCCTAAATTGCTGCAAACTGTCAGTGTCCCTGACATCAGTGCTACCAGTCTATACTGACAGTCAGCCACGGTGTGCCTGCCTCCGTGCTTGGCAGGGTAAGGGGAAGATCAGTCTGCACGGAGGAATTCACCCATCATTCTGCAGAGATCAACTACTACTACTTAAAAAAAAAGCAAACAATTGGCTTTGGCAGCACTCAGGAGGCATCTGGCCACAAAATCCCAAAAGAGAACTAATCCATCAGAAGAGCAACTTTCAGCCAGTTATACTCCTTATTTAAAAGCAGATTCCATGCAAATAAAAAAAAAAATGGCATCACAGCTGAGAAACTTAGGTTTCCTGACTTAACCAAGAACTGAAATCAAAACGCAAAGCCACATCCTCAGCTAATATAAATACGGTGCAACTGAAGCTGATAGAGCAAGACCTGTCAAACACATCCCAGTCCTGCTGTAATCCTTTTTAACAGCGTTGAGGCAGGGATCATCAGGTTTCAA
>VYZW01035643.1:3517-16882 GCA_013401315.1 Balaeniceps rex | reverse complement strand
ACTCCTCCAATTCACCTTACATTTCATTTTTCCAAAGCAATCTTGGTAGCATGTCTTAACAGATGAACTGTCTGCAGCTTCCTGCATATATTCACTAATCAGTAATTCCTCCTACCAGTGTTTATATTTGATACTCAGATTAGTCAAGTGGTTGTTCAAGAGGTGAGCTAATTAAAACTCATAATACTAATTTCTCAAAGTCTGCTGGCTAATCACCAAAGAGGGATTTCTGTGAACAGATACGCAAAGGCAGAACAACTATTTGCCTTACAGACACAGTAATTCAGAGAACCGCATTAAACAGATAATTGCCCTTCTTCCTTGCAGCTTCAGATGACTTATGAGCAGGCTGCTGTATAGTGATGGAAATGAATGATGGTTAGGGTCACCCTGTTTTTTGGGGGGATGTTTATGATGCAAAAAGATATGTCCTCAAAAGACACTGTGATTAACAGTTTGTGATCTTCTCACTGGGCACATGAGCACAAAAAGTAAAATTACTGTAACGTAAATGGCCATGTAAATGTAAATGGAAAGGATTTAACCTGCATATTTACGATCTAGAGAATTTAATCCAAACAGTACCCGTCTCGCTCTCTCTTTAGTCATAGGTATGACAACACATGGAAAACCCGTGAAACAGGTTCCCCATCTCACTCATTCATCCAGGGAATATTTTTTGATCCAAAATGCTAGACTATAAAATATCACCTCTTGCTCAAGAGAGACATCCTGTCCCTCTTCAAAGGATATTTTTCTCAAAAACCCATCAGATGCTGCAGACAAGCTACTAAAAGCTTGTCTTGGCATTTGGGAAGCCTTTTACTGAGGGAATCCAGGTCCTACCTACTAGGCATCTAGCAGCAGAGTAGGCAGAAATCATCTCTGTCTCTTTGGAAAAGACTAGCATTATGATCATTGAACAAGACATATATCAAACTGTACAAGGCAGTTTTCCTTTTCTGTATCAAGGTTTTCCTTGATGAGAAGATACTGAATGGAGTGATTTCCAAATACTTTCCTCATAGAAAAAATGTACCACTACAGAAGACGGAGAGAGAGTAATATTTCTGTCAGTTTTACTTAGTAAAGAATAATTTGCCTTTTTACTTCCTTTGTTCTGGGATTCATAGCTTCCTACTTTCTTCTTGTGAAAAATGAGGAGAGAAATTGAATGCTTTACTGAATATTTCTTACCACCATTTCTTTTGTGCTAACATCTTTTCATTTTGTTCATTCTAGCAGCCTTCTATAGTCCAAAACACAATTCTTAACAAAGCATTCTTGAACAGGGGATTTTTAACTAGGGCATTTGAATTAGGAGTCAGGGATTGTGGTAAGAAATTCAAACTGTAATAAAGTTGTTCCCTATTACATTACATGACTGCAAACAACCTTTACGTTTCTATACTTCTAAGATTCTTAAATATAGGAATATCTGGGTCAGATTCACAAATTACTCAACACAGGGCCAAATGAATCCTCCAACAACATTTTATGGAAAAGATTTAAAGCAATTTCTTCTTTAGAAGACAGAGAATGTAAGCTTTGTATTGAAATTTAAATACCTATCTAAATGATTCTCTCCATACAATCATTACATAGAACAAATTCCACAAGGCAGCTAGGCCCCAAAAGTAGATACAGCTATTTCAGTTCATTATGTAGTTCACACAACTCTAGTTGAAAAAAAAAAACCACAAACAAAAACCAAACCAACTTTCCACTCATTTCTTTGTTGTCATCAAGTAGTGTATGGCCCAAAGTGTACA
This sequence comes from Balaeniceps rex, assembly GCA_013401315.1. Lineage (NCBI taxonomy): Eukaryota > Metazoa > Chordata > Aves > Pelecaniformes > Balaenicipitidae > Balaeniceps > Balaeniceps rex. The sequence goes on along the minus strand of VYZW01035643.1, from coordinate 15,110 downwards.
AGCCATACTACCTGACAGCTGAAAAATGGAGCTGTCCATTTTGCTCAAGCACTACTTGTTCTTTTCGTATATTTACATACAAGCAGGCCCTTACATCTGGAACTGCAAACTAGCAACAACTTACGTTCATTCATTCTGAGCCTGCACCTACAACACTACACATTATAAGAAAACTGGGTGATTTCAACCCCTGCACTCCAGCACTGCGTAGCTACCATGAGACATTTCACGTACTGAGCACATTCTCCTGCATGTGGGCAGGTAACTTAAGTAACAGAACAATTAGCACTTATAAGCACTAAACTAAAAATAATGAGATTATTGAGCAACCTGATCTAGTTGGAGGTATCCCATGGCAGGGGGGTTGGAACTAGATGATCTTTAAGGTCCCTTCCAACATAAGCAATTCTATGAGATTTAATGCATAGATGTGTACCGTGGCCAGTAACCAGTAGAAATTCTTCTGCTTCCTAATGTACATTTAAAAGTTTTGTACGTTAATCTGTCATATAAGTATTTGCTGCAGCCATGTTCTGATACAGAATACTGTGAGATCATTTTGAATATTACTAAGATGCTTAAATTACCCACTCCCCAAAGTCCAGGTTTCAAGGTACAATTCAGATGATTTAGTTTCTCCAAAGATATTGAAGTATATATGGCTCCAAGACAAGATGATCTCCCTTCTAAACACCAATGCGCTTGTAATTGCAGTTCTAGCTTATGCGTTTGTAACTCTCATTTGCATAATACTGCTCAGAGCTACCTTTTTTTTCCCAGGTCTACAGAAGGATATAGCTTAAATGAACTTTTATTTCAGTTAAGTAGGTATCTATACGAATTAAAATTCTACAAACACCATCCAATTTCAATGATTCAACACTAAAATTCTTCTGCTTAATTTCCTAAACATGTCTTTTGAACTTCTAAGTGATATATTTGAATAACTTCATAGGTGCTGGGCCTCAGTTCAGATACTTTAGCTTTTATTGAGCTTGGAAAGATCTTTACTGACAGTTCCTTTTGGCTTTGTAAAGAAAAAAAAAAAAGAGCCAAAGCGTATTTGCTGCTGCGGCACACTACAGTTACAAAACTCAAGAGTAAATAGCTAAGAGCCTTTCAGGCACATGGGCAACTCTTACACAGCCACTGTACAGGGCAGCAACTCCCTCCATCTTTCATATAAGTCCCGAGTTTAGGTAAAACACTTCACTCTCTAAATCTCAGCAACCCTGTACCCTGCAACTTCAAATATACAAGATAGAAAGGAATAAAATTTCACTAAGAGTTTAGATCTATTTGCACTGTGGTTGTTTCCAAGAATTGTGTGTCTCTATCCCATAAACAAACTTACTATAAAAGATGATGTTTATAAAAGTGAATAATTACTGGTCATGGAGAAGCATGAAGTGCATAACTTGCACTGAAAACTCATAACGTTCTTTAGGATACTGCCTAAGGCAGCTTAGGAAAACATGTGTTACACAGCAAATGTCACAGCAGAAACGTGCAGTTTCTCCATGAAGCAGATTTTTCTCTTTAGAAAGTGCAGCAGAGAGCCCGAACCCTTGCAAAAGCTTTGTCTCTCACCCATGGGAACCTCCCACGGCAAGCCACCGGTTGTGCTGTTTCGGCAGACAAGGATTATCAGCAGAGATTATTAAAAGAGACACTGAGCTTTTTCAAAATGCAGTTTTGCCCTCAAAATATAGTAAATTGCATTAATAATGCTCAATGGTCATAGGAGTACAATAATCCGTGTGTTGCAGTGTAACTGTAAGGTAGCTTTTTCTTAATACCTCTTGAGAGGTTTGGTCCAGCCTAGAGGTAAAGGAACACGAGAGAAGTTACAAAGTTCTGAGGCATTTTAAATAGCATTTGCAGTCCTTCAGCTACAGAAACAGAGGTGTTTGCCTCAACAAACAAAATTCTTAAGTTGTACAAAGCTTCGTCAACTCACTGCATTGTATTTTTCAAACTGAAAGGACCCCATCTACTTTCAAATTTGGGTAGTGTCATTTTAATGCTTCACTTGGCTATTTTCAAACTGTTCTTTTCTTACATTAACACTGATAAAAGATGAAGTTAAATTTTAGTATTAATAAAACCATGAATAAATATAACAAAAATCCCGCAGACCCAGGTTTTAGAGACAACTTTCATCAGTATTTCCCTCCCCCCCCCAACAGATTTGAATTTATTGGACAAATACCTTTCCATATCTAGGAAAATGACTTCTCTTTTATTACAGTGATTTAAGTCAACAGGATTTGTTCAGTCTTCTGAAATTTGATAATAGCTTCTTAATGGGCACAATGAAAATATGCCTGTTCAGAGTTTACTCTGATCCATTTTTTTTTTCCCTCCAAAAACATTCATGTAGATAACACTAGTGTATGATGTCATCATACCTAAAAAGTTACCTTTGATTATTTCTGGAAAGCAGAATTATTCTAAAGTAATACCTCTGCTCCTAAAGTGATATATGTCACTCTCCCAGCCCTGATAAGGCTATCCAGCTGAGACATGAGCCTATTAAGGTCTTGCGAAAGCAGCTGGCCCTCTGCTGTGCACAGGTGCTGGGAGGCATCTTGGGAGCAGAAGTCCTAACTAGAAAACTTAATTAATACACCTGGTGCAGATACAACAGACAGCAGTAGAGATTTGCACATGAAGTATGTGCACCCTGCTAAGGCCGGTGGTGCTATCCAGGTGGAAGAGGTCTCTTTCCCTTTATTTAAAGGTTTCTGTTGCCTGGCTTGAAGGAAGCTGGAGGATATTTTGCTCAGTTGCCCGGTGTTTTTGTTGGTTTATTGAAAGAAGATGTAACATGCATGGTCTTCAGGTGCCGGGAGGTAAGGCCAGCCCATAGGCACTTCCAAATGGGATCAGGTGTTGGGCTTCAAGTAAAACATTCCTGTGAGGCGTAGCAAGGCTTGGGCAGGGTCTTCTGTTAGCCTTTCAGGGGAGTCAAACCACATAAAATAGTTAACAGCCAACTGTTAGTTTTCCTAGTCACGTTTCTCAGCAGTCCGGTATTGCAGGTGCTCTCTGGTTGTTTCCTTCAGGACATGCGATAACTGCAGGCAACAGAAGTGTATTGTTTTACAGAAGTTTCTTGTATCTATGTGTAATTTGTCTTAGCATACACACAAAAAATACAGATTCAGCAAAATAAGCAGGCTTTTCCCTGTCTCATTGTCTTCATCCCTTTGAGGCAAACATTACGTATGGGTTCAAATCTTTTAAATCCAGGGTATCACTGATTTCTTTAAAAATCACGGAGTCTTTTCATTGTTCCAGGTGACATTGCTGGGGCTGAACATGCTTTTTCAATTAGATCTTTATTCTTCATTCCTTCTCACTGTTCCCTAAGTCTTCAGCGTCTGTAGCAGAAATGCTTATCCTACAGGAACAGAGTGTTTATTTTACTGGGATAGTAAAAAAAATTAATTTCAATGAGCAACATAAAAAACATCACCTGAGGCAGACATTAGGGCTTTCAACTAACTTGGCATGTTTGGGGATCATTTCTTTTAACAACCCAAAATGTATGTTCTTTCTCTCCGCTTTGGGAATATTTTTTTTTCCTTCAACCTTTGTTTTCTCTCACTTTAGAAAAGTTGAAGGAAATATCTTTTCAGCCTTCAGTCAACCAAACCACCATGGCAAATTCTTTCTGCCCGGAGTTAGCTGTTGAGATGTAACTGCTGTCCTGGCAATTGACATGTTGAGGAATTTCATGATCTCACACCATCGATGCCCTGACTAGTTACATTCCCAAAGCATCAGCCTGATGCTGTGTTGTATTTGAAATTAATATACACCATTAATATTTAAGCTATTAACTTCTTTATATTCCAGTAGCATCTAACAGACCGCTGTGAAATCTTTTCCCCAGTTCCCTGTATCAATTTTGAGATTTCCTTCTAAATCAGTTAGGTTCTGTATGCTTTCTTCTTTCAGATGCTGGTGTATAAGCTCACCAAATATATGTGATTTCTTGAAGGTTTAGTTTTGCTAGTCAGTGCAAAGTGAATACGTAAGGACAATAATATGAATCTAGTCCAAAATAAATTCAGAGCACCCTTTTGCTAGGCAAATAAGTTTTCTAAATCCTCCAAATTTACACATCATACTACTGCTAGGACTGACCTGTGCCCTGTCTTTAACTTAGAAACCGAGCTCTGATCTGACATGCAGCTCTGCGAATTCATGTTATAAATGGGCAGTTGCATTTACTGTTATTAAAAACTAATAAAACCTGGACGTCACGAACAGCATAAGGCCACCAAGATGCCCAAGCCTGGACAGAGACAGATTAAAACACAAGAAGTTGAAGCAACCAGCTTGCGCGCCGCGGAGCGACCCCCGGAGCCCCAGCCTGCGGCAGTGCCCCATCCCAGCCGGAGCCTCGCCGGGCTCCCCGCGCATGGGGGGCCGCCCCGGACATGCCCTTCTCCCCGCCGGCGGCACCGCTCGGCTTCGCTCTCCTGCTGCTGGCGGCCGCGGGAAGGTCGCTCCCCGTCAGGCGGGTGAGTGCCGCGGCGGTGCCGGCGCCGTCCGCTCGCCTGCCCAACTTGCGCGGCCGCGCTGAGCGGCTGTGGCCGCTCAGCCCCTGTCCTGCGGGTCCCCCAGTCGCTGCCCGGCCCGAGGTTATTCCGCCCCCCGCGTCAGCGCTGGGGCGGCGGCTGCGGGGGCTGCTCTCTGCCGCGGGTTTCCGCGCCGCGGAGTGGGAGGTAGCCGCGGGGGAGCTGTGGGGGCGGCCACGGCTCCTGGTGCCCGGGGGCGCCTCGAGGACAAGTTAGAAGTTGAAGCCGTTACTTTTTGGGTGCCCGCGCCGACGCTTGCGGCAAGAACGAGGGGCCGGGGGGTCGGTGCGCGGAGACGTTCCGCGCGTGGGCCCCTGCGGGGGGTCTTGGGGGAGACTTTGGGTTTAAGGCGAACGGAGGGGAGGAAAGAAGCGGAGAGGCTGCTGCTGCTGTGAGGACGTTGCCCTCGAGGTAACGCTCTCCCCCACACACCCTCAGGAACCCACATGCTCGTTTGTACCCTCAGACAAATTCAGTGCCGTGGGAAAAACAGAGCGGGGTCGTGGCGGTGGGTTGTGGAGTGGGCTGTGACGGGGAGCGAGCCGGACGGCGACGCGGTAGAAGCGGAGGAGGAGCGGGTGGGAAACCCCTTCGCCGAGATCGAGCGGGGGGCGATGGGGCAGGAGCTGCCGAGGTCTGCCACGGGCAGCCCGCCTCAGCGCTGCCGCCCCGGAACGCCGGGCCAGTTACTCTAACGCTTCCTCTGGCAGCGGCCAGGCGAAACAAATGAAGCCGTTGGGTTTTCCTCTTTTTTCGCGGGACCCGTGGGCGCGGTGGAGATGCCAAGCCCCGCCGAGCCGTGTCGTGGAAGAGCCCGGAGCGCCAGGCTCGGGCGGAGGCTGCTCGGGCAGGAGCTGGGCTGAGGAGCGCGCACGCAGAGTGCGAGGGTGGGAAAATAAAGTGGAATTTGTTGTGAAGAGCAACGAGAGGCGATGGGGAAGAGGGAGTGGGTGAGGGAAGAGGTGATGGACGGAGAAGGCTAACTGCAGTTCGGCGGGGCTGACAGAGAGACAAGAGGGACCGGTGGGAGGGTGGAGGTGACAGGAGGAGGGCTGCTGCTGTAGCCAGAGCAAGGGCAGACTCGAAGCTAAGGTTGTGGGCTGCGGGGGTGAAGGAAGGGACTGTGAAGCTGATGATGGACCAAGTTCACTGTCTGTGCAGCTTCTTTTGAGTTGCTGGAAGTTTTTGAGGTTACTGATTTATACAGAGCAGCACTAAGATGATCTGTTTCGTTCCCAGCTAGGTCTGAGTCTGTAGGGTTGTCTTAGGTGTTGGCTTCTGGGGGTTTTTCTGGTGTTTTTGTTTTTCCTTGTTATGGACATCAGACCCTTAAAGGAGCAACAGGCACAAGTTGTTGCATCAGGGAAAATTCCAGTCAGGAAATATTTTCATCGTGAAGATGATCAAATACTGAAATGGGGGCCCAGAGAGGCTGGGGAGCCTCCACCTGTGGAGGTGTTTGTTATTTGACAGGACAAGGCACTGAGCAGCTTGAGCTTGTACCGCTGAGCAAGCTAATGATGGGGCTGCCAGAGGCAGAGAATGAAAGTGAAGCACCTTTCCTAGCAAAGGGATCTTCTTCAGCTGGACGCAGAACTAGGGGGAGGTGAGAAGAAAGAGGCTTCTCTGACCTCAACATATGATTGCTCTTTGACTTCAGTCTTGCAATAAAACGAGTACTTTTGTAGCCTCTTCTGACACTAGAGGGTCTTATCTGACAACTTGTGTAGAGCAGTGATTGTGCTTGTGGTATGCTGAGAAAATGTATGAAATACTCTGCTCAATCCTAAGTATACAAAAGCACGGGACTTTTGCTATCAGGAGTCTTTTCTCAGGTCCAGTTCAGAATAGTGTTAAAGGTAATATTTAAAGTAAACTGAAAATAGCACTGCTTAGGCAGTAGTGGACAGTAAAATCTAGGTGATAACAATCAGCTGCAAAGTCTTCTGGTTTAAATGGGCAAGATGGGTGTGAGAGGAAGGTAGAATGGTTTGATATGGAGTTGGGGAAGGAAGTATTTTTATTGGTGCTGTGACTACTGTTTTACTTTGACCTTCCCCCTGTCTCCCCCCAAGCCCTCGAACAAGTGAGAAAAGGGAGAGGGAGAAGAGAAAGCTGCAAGTGTACACAGAAGGAAGAAAAATTGAAGTCCAGAGATTTTTATTCGAGGTGATGCTGCTTACTTGCCATAATCTTAAATGCAGGGTGATGGGAAATTGCTTAATAAATGTCTAGATCTTCCTTACTGCATTGGGGGTAGTAAAATGACCAGGAGCTGGTAGCGCATGGCTGCATTGCAGAATCTTATTACTAATGACAGGCCTGTGTCCTTTCCGTGCTTGGCCTTGAGCAGTGGTGTCCTGCTGCTGACAGAGCTGACACACAGCTGGCCGCTGGTTCTCTACCATTCAGTTGTCTCTTGGATTTGGATTTCAGATTCCAGTTTTCTATGTAGTACTTATGCTCAAAGGTTTGATAAGATAATCTTGAAGAAAGTAGTTTAAATGTCAGTGAAGAGCAGACAGGAGCTGTGCCACAGTTAGTTGGAGGTTCTGTTCTTCAAACTACCCCAGTGCTTTTGTTCCACAGGCTAAAACGTGAATAACAGAGGCTCCTGGGTGGAAGTACAAACAGTCAAATTCAATAGAAAGGTTACAGATCTTTTGCTCTCCTCAGCTCTTCTTTCTGAAGTGCTGTTGTATGGGAATAGAAAAGTACTTGCATCAATATCAACATTAATTAGAGTGTATGGGTATTTAGATACGTGTATGTTATTGGAACTCTTGATTACTATTGTGTTATTCAGGCTTATTTAGATACAGTTGCTAGCCTGCTCTCCAAACCAACAGTCAGTGTGGCTTCTTAGGTTGCGGGTGTTAGGGGTGCGTATAGTTACTGCTACTTGCTCAGCCTTCTGAAGCCTGCCATGGCTGCTTCTAGTTCTGCAGCACCTGCTTCTTTAACCATGGGTATCTAGGTATTTGCCTCCGAGTGCTAGCTTTGAATCCTGAAAAGCCATGATGAAAAGATGCAATGCGAGGGAGTAGTTTCCAGTGCCTCGTTAGTCTGCTGTACTCTGTCCTTGACAGCACAGAGGTCCCTGCGTGTTTGAATGTCCCAGCACAGGCTTGCAGGACCATGCCTATTTTGACTACTTGTCTTCTGTTGCGTGCCCTAACGCTGAGAGAACTGAACCTGCCCTGTAGATTTGTGTTCCTTAGAAGTCATTAGGGTAGGAAAATGGCTATAGAGCTTGGCTGAAAAACAAATAGAAAAGTGACCTGGAAACTAGTGACTCCATGCAGAAGCAAGGGTGGGGGCTTGGACTGCATCTTGATTAGTTGGGTCTTCACCTGGACAAAACCCCCTCCATACCTAGGTTGGCTGGAAGTTCTGTGTTATTCTTTTTCTTTCTCCATGTTCTGCTTCCAAAAGCTCACATGGAGCTGGTTTTCTTGTTGCCTGCACTCTGAAAATCAAAATGTGCTAGACGAGTCTCGCCGGCACATCCTGGCAGTGGTATGGAAAGCAATGGGGAAAAGGACAACGAGACAAGGTCTGTCACGGTGCCACCTTGCTGTAGTTATTATCAAAAGATACTTGGCTGGCTTCTAGGTAATGGGCTCTTTTCCCGGGAATATGGCCAGGTTCTTCAAAACTTAATATTTGCAGGCCACTTAAATTCATGACTATATTAATATGGTGTAAAACTTTAAATTGCTTAATAGTACCATCTAAATTAATACAGATTAAATCGGCATCCCAAATGACTAACACCTTTATGTATTCAGAAAAGAATGTGGGTTTTGTTGTTTGCTTTTTTTTAGAAACAATTCTAATTTTCTAGAAACTCTATAAAGCTTCTGACAGTGTGTGTGCTATAAAACCAGATGCCCTAATGCAGCAAATCCGATTATACATGCTAAACAGAAGATACTTAATTACTTGTTATAATATCCCAAACCTAAATGTATGGGGGGGGGGGAAACCTCAAACATTTCAGGCTTAAGGAGCCTAGGATTTCAGATCTCCAAGGGCCAAAGGAGAGGACTGTATTTCACCCAGCAGAACAACAACTTGGCCCTTCACATTGTTTTAAAGCTCTGATGTCTGGTCCAAGCAAGTTTAAATTAGTGAAACAGTTACCAACTCTTTCTACCTTTCCCCATATTTTTAGTGCTATTGCTGCCTTCTCCCCGCCCCCCCCAACTAGGCAGCAATCTCGAAGAGTTTGAACAAAAGTGTTTGAGGTGAAGTGTAGGCAGATATAGCCACGAAACAGGCCCTTCCGTGCCCAGCTGTACCAGTAGTGAAGCACATGTAGCTCTCTTCTGTGAGAAGAAAAACCTCATGTTCTCGAAGCGAGGGAGGTGGAGCTTTGCATAACTGAAAGTCCTGCCCTCCAAAAGTTGTAGCTCTGTAGCTGCAATAAAGTTCAGTGAAACTGGGCCTGATGTACAAAGCATAAACAGTTGTCTGCTGGCTGTCAAAGAGATTTTTAAAGGTGGTGTATCATACCCTGTTTCTGTTAGCCTGTTAAACTAAATTGAGCTTTAATTTGCTGCGTTGATTGATCGCCAGTTACTCGGGAGGACAAACTAGGAGGAGCTGTTATCTCTGAAATCGCAGGGTCTTTGCTAGTTTATAACTTGGAGCAGTCCTTTGGAAAACTGGTTTTCCGCAATGCTGTAAGTGAAATGAAAGCTATTATCTTTGCGTTTGGCTTCTTTCATTAAAAGCTTTTGTATTTCTTTCTCTGTGTTAAACCAGTGTATGTACTGCTGCCAAGGCTGTCTGCTCAAGTTTCCTTGGTGCAGTGCATCGGTTCTATTAGTTTGTGTCTTAACAAAAGTAAGTTTACACAATAACAGATATGTCTTTGCTATGGAAAAAAGTTGTCTGCTCAGTGGATAAAAGACCTTCTATTTAAGCCCTGCAATGTTGTTTTCGTGGGAGGCTGAATTAAAGCTCGTGCAGGAACTCCTTTAATTAAATCAAATCTTCCTAACCTAGCTACCCAAGAAAATGCAGAGTTTAATGCTTGCATCCAATGCTTCCCATCAGAAGAGGGATAGTGTAACAGTATCTAGGGATCTCTAGCTTGCCAAATAGAAGGTAGCCCCTTGAAATGTCATAGTTTTATACAAAATGCAGCAAATTTGAACTTACGATAGGTGAATATAGGTTTGCTGCTGGTGGCTGAATGCTATTCAATGATGCCTTTTTTTGTTCAGTATTGGAAACTGATATTTATAAATTGCAACCACACTGGCCTATGATCTGCTGAATTCCAGTGCTCCTTTGGTGTGAACGTAGAGGAGCTTATGAAATGCATGTCGATCTTCACAGGTAGGAGGAGAATCTCCAGGCAAAGTTGCAGCAGCAGCGTCATCTGTGGTATGTAAGCATAAGCATGGAAAGGAAAGTAGATGCTGAAGGAAATCGGATGACTCTACTCTTTACTGCCATGAATGGATCCATGCAAAGGGAAACTCCCTGCAGTTTTATCGGGGCTTCAGTAGGCCTTACAGACAGTGTTCCTGGGATACAGTGTGGCAGACCTTTGTGGAGGAGAACATGAGTGGATTTCCACCAGTTATCTTCACCTTAATCTTCGTGGTCTTATCTTCTTAAAGAAAGAAGCAACAACCCCTGCCCTCCGATGTACGTGAATGAATTGATACAGCTTGCTAAGTGCAGGCGTGATAGCATAAGAATCTTTCCCAAATGCTTACATGAAAACCTTGTGAGCAACCCCCCACCCCAGCTTCAAGTATGGCTTCTTAGTAGTCTCATAAATACTGCAGCTATGTATAGAATAGACACAGGCTTAATTTAATTGAATGAACAATTGAAAAATGGTAACCGGGTAGAGGAAATTGTAGTTTACACATGTGGAAAAGAATAGTTCCTTCAGCTGGTCATTTTACTGACTATATCTTGTTGCTGTTTCATTATAATTGATTGTTAATGGATTGCTGTCTTAGTGCAGTCTGGTATTGACTGCTATTTTTCTTGCAATTGATTGCATTTCATTCTAGTTCACCCTCTCACCTTCTTTTTCTTGAATTGTTTTATGCTGGCTTTCCCAATTACCGTATTTTTCTGTCTTGTGCTCTTTGTCCATTGAGCTCGTTTGCATTCTCCTATTCTGTTCTTGCCTTGTCTCACTTATGCACATGCCCTGCCACTCTCCCNTTTTAGCTGTTTGCTCCTCCTGCCCTTTTCCTTGCTCTGCTGCTACTCCTATGCACTCTCTCTGCTGCACCTCAGGAGAAATTCAGGAAAGTGAACTTGCTTTCTGATTGTGCCTTGGAAGTAGCTAAAGAGTCAAGATCTGTGTGGAAGAATGTTCTGCAAATGTTAGAGGATGAACTCCTTGAGCACAATTGAGAAGCTTGTGGCAATTTTGGTGTTCTGCCTTCTTCGCTACCTCCTGTTTCCTTAAAGGACATGTGAGCATGAGTTAGCTTGCCATCTGAATTTTATTATACTTGGGGCATGTTGTCTGCACCCACTCATGCCTCTTACATTGTTCAGACTGATTTTCCCATGCCCCCTCTGTAAAACTGCAGTTTCTTTTTTTTTTTTTTTTTCTTTTTCTTCCCATGAAGCAGTTTCTTGCCAATTTGTTAGACTTAATGTCTTGAGGGCAAACAGGAGTGGTGTGCGTATGGACATATCTGCATGGGACAATCTCTGAAATCTTGCTCTCTAAGACTTGCATTTCTGACTAGGACATTTTGGTAACCCCTCTGACATCTGCAGTTCTGGTGCTGCTCAGCACATCAGTCTGAAAACTGAGCCACGCTGAAAGCCCTAGCATCAGGTAAAACAAAACGCTTCTGTGACCAGCCTAAGGGAAAACTGGAGGGGAAAACAGTGCTCTCGTATATATCCTTCTTTAAATGGGAAGGATGGTGGCCACCAAGACACTTGCATTGAGTACATCTCTGGTGCTTGGCAGAAGCCTATGGAACAGTCCTCCTACACCAGCGCAT